>JZLH01S0504906.1:12079-38768 GCA_001188425.1 Eucidaris tribuloides
AAAAGTTTGCATAAAAACGTATGGTGTGTGTTGTACTTCGGCGCATGAGGGTAATGATCCATATTTTCACAATTGTTTTAAATAAAGCACGGGTGGAGAAAATGACCAAATAAAACCATTTACTGGTGTTAATGATTTTTGTTTATCTAATTAACATTGATTCATCTTCGTTCTGCCTTCTACCAGCCATTGCAAATGATCTTTTACATGCGTGTTCTCCATACTTATATTACCCCCACTGAAATACACGACATATTTTGTATCTATTTTATCCTTGTCTTGACGGGCTTGCCTCTCGACAGTGTTTTGCAAATAATATTCCAATCTATAATTTATAGTTTGTCTTCCGTTTTATGTATGTCATTCAGTGTAAATAGATACTAGGTGCAAAATATTTGCGGTGATATTTATCAATGAGACGAGACGCGTCAAATACAGTCTTCGGTGATATAACGTACTATGAGAAGTACGGTCCCACACGCCAGAGTTGGCACGTATTTACTAAATTTATCATCCAAGAAAATGATTTGTCGTTTCAGACGAGATAAATTGTTATTCTCAAGTTATACGTTGAAGTTGGTCATTCGATCACTGTTGCAGATTGTTCTACTCAAAGGGAAATTCGAATTTTATGAATGACTTGAATCCATCGTATGAGGCCTTATAATTATCAAATTGACACGTACATGCTTAAAGTGATAGGCTAACATTGTGGAGCTTCAATTTAAAAAAGCTTTCAAATAAACAAAAAATTCACAAAACTAAACTTGGGCTTTAATCTTCATTTCCCATTAAAAGCCTTGGGGCTGAAAAGTCAGGTTTCTTAAAAAAAATAAACTCTGAGTAAAGAAATGTACTCACAACCGTAACGACACTCAGTCATTTGAATTTTACACAGCCGATAAACTAGTCTGACTGCCAGACCTAATGTGTGTATCATGTAGTGAAAACTGAACACCTGCTTATCAAAGTTTACAAGGTAAAACAACCCACACAGGGTTGTCGCTCAAAATTTTAATTTTCCCCTACGCCACATGCGTATTTTCCCCTACGGACACTACTTTTCCCCTACGCCCCAATAGGCCATTTTTTCCCTACGGAGCTATGTTTTCCCCTACAAAAATCCACTTTTTCCCCTACGAAGGTACGTTTTCCCCTACAAAATAACCTTAGCAAATGCAAGAGATTTATTTTAATTGAGAAAGTTGACATTGTTATCACCTCGATACTGCGGCATGCGCGCATTACGGTTTTTGTAATTAGGCGTATATGATATAGTGACTAACTTGGACAATGGATTTACCCAAATAATGTCTGCAGACGAATATAAATGGGAGTTCTCAAAAAATCTTAGAGGATTTAAGAATATTTTTTGAAAATTGTCAAATTCCCCTAGAAATCATCAAAAATCCCTACTTTCCCCTACGGAAGGTCATTTTCCCCGTAGGGATTCCCTGCTCCCTACGGTTGACTAAGATCCCCTACGGTAGGGATTTTCCCCTACGAGAGGCAGGCTTGAACCAACAGCAATGAAGTTGGACAATTGCCAATCACTCTTTGACAAGGCTGGATTCTATACCCAATTCAAAAGCAGTGGGTAAACGCAACATCCAGCGTCTAAATTGTAGACAACTGTTACAACATACAACTCGAGCGACGGCCCAATTTCAAATGATGTAGCTCTTTTATCTGCCGGACCACGTTTGTGGAACAATTTACCGGAAGAAATAAAATTGACTACCTCCTTAACACAATTTAAATCTAACCTGAAAACTTACCTCATGAAAAATGCATTTTAACCGTGATTATCGTTCTATTTTTTTTATTTTTGGGGGGTAAATGTGTCACGTTGTCCTCTGTAATTATATGTTACTGCGCTATGAGCACCTACATCGATAGGTGGATTTTAGCGCATTATAAAACGTCATTATTATCATTATTATTATTATTATTATTATTATTATTATTATTATTATTATTATTATTATTATTATTATTATTTATTTATTTATTTATTTGTTTATTCATTTATTTCAAGAACTTTACATCGTATGAATTCCAAATTTTGAACAATATATATGTTCTTCTGTATCTTTCTTTAGTTGAATCAAGTCTGAATGGTTAAGTGCGCAAATTAAGAACACAACTTTTAACATGTTTAATACGTATTTAAAGTCAGTGGGTCTCTTTTGCTTGCTTACAAATTGACAGAGATATAATTATATTCAGATATTCAAATATTCAGATATTCAAAGTTTATTATCATTCACAAATAAAATACAATGGCATGAAATCATATTCTGGCTGTTGACACAAACAATATAAAGAAGACGAAATCTTACAAAATATGGCGTTGAATAATAGATTGCACAAACCATTACCATAACACATAAAGATACTTACACATATCAACTTGTATACTTAAAGCTGTGCATGACAGTAATGAAACATACAATCACTTAAACAGAGACAGTCCAAGAAATAGAAACAAGATGAGTTAAGACAGAGAAAAGAACAAAGGACACTACATGTAGATGAAGAAGCAAAAAGGATATAGGAGAAATAAAACAGTGAAAAGAGAGGAGAAGTGAATCCAAAGGAAAGAAAGCAGAGAAGCGAAAGGAGAGGGTAAAAGGGGAAAAAAGTGTAAAAAAAATAAGTGTAAAAAAGTTTAAAATACACTGGCAAAAAGAAGAAAGTACCATCCTGGATCATTTGAAAATTGTTTATTAGGAGACACAAATATAGTTTAAGTAAAATTATGGCAACCGTTAGACGTTGATTTGAATTATTGTTTCGTAGAGATAAAACTTCCTGTAGCAGAGTACATACACTTAACGGCCTTTGGTTTTTACACATTTTCAAATTCTAAGTAATTACTGAGCATCAGATTTCGCAGACATGTCCTTCATGAATAACCGTTAGGGCATGAGTGATATTTTGCTGTGCTGTTGACGGGGTAACAAAATAGACTTCCCTGTCCTTTAATGTTACATTCGCAAGCTTACATACTGTACAAAGAAAACTAGTTCATCCTAAAGATAAATCAGATAAAGGAGACAAGATACTGAAGCCAGGAATGATCCTCAAGATATTTTGCGAAGATTGTAACAACGCGTACCTTGGAGAAAATAGGAGATTACTTCCAAACAGATTAAAACATCATTGAAATAGGCCCCTAGACTTAATCACCCAAGCCTTTCCGCAATCATGCCATTGACAATAACCTTGAAACATATTCTTTCGCCAGGAAAGGTCGGAGAAGCAATCTGGGTTAAGGAGACTAATCCTACCATGTACGAGGATTCTATATAATAACCTGTTGCAATGGTACTGCAGTGATCTCAAAGCTTCATCTATAGATGAGAGTTATTTTGCATAAGAATCTTGAACAATTCTCAGCTCTACTTTGAGAGCGGAATTTCACTCTTACTGAAGTCAAAAACATTCATTCTCTCTCATCGGAGTGGAAATTTCAGTCTTTTCAAATACGAGAGTACATAGACAGATGGAAAGAGAGATGGTAGCAAGGTAGTTAAAGCAACTCTAGGAGAGAGCTGTCGTGTGAACGAATCATTCGTCTTGAGAAATTCTACTAGAGTGAACAAAAACTAAGAAGTTAAAGACATGTACAGAAGGTTAGTTGAAACATTAAACAGATATTAATTACTCTTTGAAAATATTTATTCTATTTTATATTTAGCTTGTAAAGCATCAACGCCAAAAGGACGAAATGCGTAATAGTATTGTACAGTTTTGTATAATTCATGAGAAAACGTCTGAAAGTGTGGTATTACTTCATTTTATTATAACGCTTGGCGTTATTCTGTTCATCATAAACTATATATGTAAACGCAAAAAAATTACACATGGTCACAATTGTGTTTAACAATTAGCTCGTATCCCTCTACATTGACATGAAAATTTATATTTGCGAGTAACACAACAAACATTACAAGATTGCCTGTTATTTTGAATGAATGCAGTACTGCGATAAGAAATAAAATGCAAACGAAATTGAAGCTATGAACATGATGAAGAGCAGTAATTGGCTACACGAGATTAAAGAAAATTGTCCCGGGGCACTAGGGGAACAGAACCCCATAAACCCGGACTGTACATTGGTAATATGGTCTATTGGCGCCCAGGCTAGAATATCAAAGTCAATATCTATTCATCAAAATTCATCAGGATTACGTTAACTCTCCTCCTACTACAGACGAATTTAAATGAGTTTTATATAGAACAACACATGAGTTCTTCATTGTTCTGTCAGTCTATAGTCAAAAGATTTTTTTTTAAATGGCTATGCTAAATGACAAGCCATATTCTAAACCTTCATTATGTTGTGGTGATTAGAATAGTTGAACTTGGCGCAACAATTGCCCGCGATTTATAAATGAAATGATAAAGATATGAGGCGTTAAATGTCACACCCAACATGCTGTCCAAGATACCAGTAAGAGTTTTTTGAACAACTTTTGTGTTAAAGTAATACTTTTGATATTGGATTTGATTTTTTGTTTCTGAGTTTATTTTATTGTTCTATATATCAAATATCAAACATAAATATAATAATACAATCGATAAAACATAATACAAACTACTGTATAACGTCGTAATCAAGAGATACGTCAATTTTACAATCTTTCATTGTACAGGTCCCTAAATTAAACAAACAACATATAACAAGGACATTAAAATGAAGGAGAAAGGGGAGGGGAGAGGAAAGAAAAATTAAAATAAGAAATAATAACACAATAACGGGAATAAATTACAATACATTATAATGCATTGTATCATACCGAGATAGCCACCTGTAATACGCATGCAAAGATTCCATATCATATCATTTATTGTATTTCAACCATAAAAATACATATTCAATAATAATAATACATTACATTTGGATATAGAAAAAAAACATGAAGTAAGGAACCCCTGAAGTTTGAATGACAAAACTTGTGGGCGGGGCACCAACCATGCAATATACATTTAAATAAAAATTAAAATCGAAAAATAGCACAAAAAACGGACATACTGAAGCTTTTCGGCATGCACTCATCAGAATAATTCGCATGAATGAAGCAGAAAGCCAAAACAAAAGCTTCAGTATGTCCATTTTCTATGCCTTTTTTTCCGATTTCGCAGTACCAAACACCTTTTCAAAAATTAAAATGTACAACAAAAACAACAAAACGACAGAAAATGGAGATGTACATAAAAAACGAAAATGCCTCATATTATGGGTTAAAGCTAATCAAAAATTATGTCAACAATTTACTGATTGAAGGGCGTTTTATCTAGCCTAGATGTGTAGTGAACCTGTTTATTTGAAGAAATAAGAATCTTCTGAACAAAATTAAGCACGGAAGTTAAGAAAGTCCATGAAATAATTTCAACTCATATTCTGATAATCAACAGATTTTCACATCACTGCCGTCACTAGTTTATATAAAACAAGCCAAGAGACCAATATCTAACCACGAAAAATTCATGACAAAAAAAATTGAATTGTGAATTTCACTCTGTAATCATTACAGTTGATGAGAATGTTCTCTCAGAATTCTGAAATACAATTCACACAGATTTAACAAAAAATAGTGAAACGGTGAACTTTAAACTTAAGAATTATTTCAGATCAAACTGACGATTGTTTCTCACGTTTAGCATGACGGAACGAAACAAAAATGAGGAAATGAAAAAAAAATGACGATACCCAATATGTTTGCCCTGAGTACATTGCCCCTGTTACAGTTGATTCAAATGTTTCCTCAAAAATTCTGAAATATTCATAAAATTGACACAGATTCAAACATTTTTTGAGGAAAATTGCGCAACTGTCAATTTGGTTTGTAATATCAAATTGTAAATAATTCAGTATTTGATTGTTGTTGAGTGTTCTTATTGCAAGTTCGCCCAAATCAGAGTGCTAGCACTCTTCTCCCTGGGGCCCTATATCAGAGAATGACCATCACGCCAGGTTCTCACCCTTCTATTTTCAATGAGGTGTAACGGGTTCTTTTACGTGCTGAGGCGTACCCTTGTTTCTTGTTTTATCAGCGGACCTACAAATACAATTTATTTTCCTTTACATATTTTCTTTTGTCTTTCTTTTTTCTCGGTTTCCCTTTCTTTTCTGTTCTAAAAAAATATATTAATAATATCGTCTTGAATGTAATTGAATTGAATTTGATATTTTTTCTTTTTCTTTTCATCGTTTTGTGTGTATCTAGTTATTGCTTTTTATACAGGGTTTATAAGATTTCATGCTCTTTTGTTAAAGATTGGGTTATTCATTTGCACGTCAAAAAACATCTAAATGAATGAAATCAGCTGAAATCATATCCGATGTGAAGATTGATATAAATAAACACCTCTCATAGAGAATTGGGGTAAAATATTGAGCTTTGGTGAAAATCTGGACGGTTAACCTTCATCCTTTTTTCAAATGGCTCAGAAGCCTTTTAAAAAAACCCGTGACGTCAAACGTGCACGTGCCATTCCAAAATTGTCCGATCAGCCGTTAACCGAAGGTCGCGCGGAGGTTAGCCGTTTAACCAATCAGTGCGCTCCGCTGGTCTTGCGACGGTACACATAACCGCTATTCGCAGTTTGAGCAAAATTTAAACTCGCGGAAAGAACGACATTCTGGTAACATAACGTTATTAGTTTTTCTTATAAAACAACAAATTCATGATGTATGGATCTCAAACTTTCAACACACCATTTGTAAGTACTAAACTACTGTTTGGTATTGATAATGAACTTAATGAAGGAAAGTAATGGACTTGCAAATCCCTGGCACAATCTTTAACCCCCGTTCACATAAAATGTCTTTCGTTTAAAGTTTATGTCCAGTAGATTATGTCAATCATCTAAATCAATTTTGTTTTATGTTACATTTACATAATGTGTATTATGTTTTTATGGTGAATGAATACAGTCTTGAATCTTGAATCTTGCATTGGATTGTTTAAAGGATATTTGTGGTCATTCGATGGAAAAGATAAAAATTCTATAGAAAGTTTGATATTTTAAAGGCAGGGGATCTCTTTTGCATGCCTAAAAATTAATATTGTGTAAATATAATGCCATTTTGAAGAAAATGCCATCTGGGAACCTTTAGCAAAATATAGGAGCTAGAAACTCAGTTTTAGTGGAATTACAGTGAAAAGTTTTGAATTCCTACCATAGAACGTACACTAAACGGCTATCGTTTTTCTTTTGCATTTTTCAAAATCTAGGCAATCACTGACCCCCAGATTTCACAGACATGCCCTTCATCAGTAGCCTAAGGGCATGGGTTATCTTTTCCTGGTCTGCAGGGATGTTTGCAGATGAAATCCACTGCCTTTAATGCAGTGAGTAATTTGGGTATCCCAAATGGTGAAATAAGAATTTGTTCAAGTTGTATTTTTAGATATTCTACACTGAAAACATAAACTAGTCGTACACCTGCCTGACTAGCTTTACTTTAGTCGTGCTGCCTAGTCCGGCATGATGGACTAGTTTTAGGGAATTAATCAGCAATTTCAATACTAGTCAGTCTTCCCAGGCTTACTTAAAACTAGTCCATCTAGCTTGACCAGCGGTACATCATGCGCTAGACTAGTTTCGCAAATATTTTCATTAAACTAGTCCAGCAAAGACGTTAGTCCGGCGCGGCTAAATCATGCGCTAGACTAGTTTCTCAAATATTTTCATTAAACTAGTCCAGCAAAGACGTTGCGGTTAAATCATATTGCCAGTTGCGCAAGCGCAAAAATGTACACGCGCGGAGTGTCAACCTTGCCCGCCATCGATCCACACTGAGCGTTTTCTCCTGCCGGCCAGCGTCAAACCCCGGGCGTCAAGGGAGACCGTTGCCACCCGGTTGCCACCACGCCCTTCCTCCCGCTCTCCTGCAAGAATTGTAGATCTCCCGCTTTATAAAACCTTCCGGCCCGCCAAACGTGTAAAATAAAAATCTCAAGCACAAGCAGTGAATCCCGCCCGGGCCGTGGGGGTGGGGGGGGGGGGGCGGGGTGGGCACTCAGATATATTGGCGTATGTGCGCGTGTGTTAAGGGGTCCTCGGAACTTTCAACAAAAGGGGTGCTTTTAATAATGAGCCGAAGGCGTTACCTGTTTAGGGTGTTAATTTTCATGACAAATCGCGCAAAATCCCTTTTAAGGGTGTTTTCTTCAGGGAAGTCGGAAACTTAGTGTTAGGGGGTATTTTTAAAAACCATGGGCACGCATGTGTACACCAGTATGTCTGAGTGCCCCCCCCCCCGGCATTGATGAATGACACGACCTGCATGCATGCCGTGCACGTGCTGCGCTGCATGCACGTGTACGTTGCTATGCGCGCCGCGCCGATGATCGATCGCGCACGTGCGCGCAGTATACCCCCGCGCGCGGCGGCACTATTAATGCTGCACTGCACTAGCACTGCACTACGCGCGCGCATTGCGTACCTGCGCTGCGCACGTGGATCCGAGTTAAACGCTACACGACGTCGACGTCTACCCAAAATCTGGTAAGTAATATATCTCAAAATTCTGCACAACAGCATGTATGTTAATATCAATATTTGTTGAGTTGTTGGAATTGTTTTGACTAGAACTAAATCTACATGTTTTGAAGTTTAAAAAATCACAAATTTGCTGAAATAAGTTTGGCCAAAGGCAACCGCAGCTCAGCCTCAACCTCAGGTCTCGGCCTCCAAGTTACGTTGTACTTGTATTCACTTTCAATTGTTAGTGCATGCTGTATGCACGCAGTTTGTCCCGCCTGCGTCTTACCTCAACGGCCCGCACGTGTACATGTGTACCGCGTGCGGGCCTCATCGGTACCCATTTCCTTCTAGTGACATACATACACATATTATGTGGAAGTTAAATTTGAAGTCAAATTCATGTCAGAGTTTTGCGTAACTTACCGCAGTCACCACTCTGGAATGAGTTCATTCATCATAGTACCCAAAATTACAAAAATGTATTATACGTGGAGTCGATAACAAATGTTGTTATAGATCTAGATCTACAATGTCAATGTCAATGAACTCGATCGTCTTCTTCCAAAAAGAGGGAGTTGTTTCGATGCGACGTCTCGTTGTTTCTTACCAAGCGATTCGCCATTCTTTTCTTCCCGGAAATGTAAGTATAATGCGCATGCGCACACTGCGTTAGTCTAGCCTAGGTTCTAGCCGTTTCTATTTCGGTATAATTTCTCCGAGTTGCAGCCAATACTCGAATATCGCGCCAAGCCGAGTGAGGTCGACTACCCCAGTGATTGCGCCGCCCGATCTTCCTGCGTTGCAATCACTGGGGTAGTCGCCCTCACTCGGCTTGGCGCGATATTCGAGTACTGCAACTCGGAGAAATTATACCGAAATAGAAACGGCTAGAACCTATAGACTACCACCACTGCGGCTAGGCCGCTTGTCACCGCACCGCCACGCCGGTCCGGTCGGCGACAGGATGTAGGATCGGACGTCTCGCTCTCGTCATGTGGCGCGGCGGACGAGCTGTGTATAGCATTAGCAGCCTTGCAGTAGAGAGACTGGGCAGAGACGAAACGCAGATAAAGTGTCGTGGTTTGGAGATGTGGGGTAGTATTTACTTTAGGTAAGTTTTGGATTTCGATTTTTTTGACTATATTAAGAGATAGATGTACATTCACAAATTGACGTGTTTTAATGTAAGAATGGGCAGAAAAGTTGAGTGAAACGGGGTAGAAGTCGGCGTTTGTGACATGTAGAATATGGCTATTAGTTTCCCACAAGACTCACACGCAGCATGACTCACACGCAGCATGCTCACACGCAGGATGCGTGTGAGTCTGTCGAGGCTAGCCTGCGTCCAGCTATTGCAATTAGACCAGGTCCAAGGCAAGTAAGCTAACTAGGCGCCTGCCTGGCTAAGTTAGGCTAAGGCAGGCGTCGGTCTTGCAGACCCTACATTTGATTTCACACCGAAAATTACACGCAATTCAATAAAAAGCTATCAAATAATGTTTCTAATATAATGACACATTTTGAGGAAAAAACTGCGTCAAAATGCTACGAAAAAAACTCACTCTAACGTTATATTTTTGAGGACGATTTTTGGCTAAGTTAGATCTAAAAAAAATTAGTTACATCGAGAAACGTTACATCTGCGCACATGTTACGTGCATTGCCATTGTTGGCTAGACTGAGTAATTTTCGTGGAGCGGTAATTTTCGTGAGTGTATCAACTGATTTCGAACTCGGGGATACACTGGTGGTAGTGCCCTATATAGTGGCAGTGCTGGTAGTGGTACGCATATACTGAGCTACACACATTGATCAATAATACAAATAGTACGTGCAAGTGTAATTGTTCTGTATTTTATCCTTCACACACGATCTAACGTTTGAATCTACCTATAATAGATTTATCATTTAGATCTATTCTGTCGTAGATCTACGTGACGGCATAACCATAATATTTGTAGACCTACCGCCACTACTAATAAGCTCGTGCAGCACTGGCCCTCACCAAACTCCAAAGACGCAAGTCCGGCAATTTTGTGTTTACTTGCTGGCAGGGGTGTAGCTTCTAGTACTTGGGGCACGTGCCCCCCCCCCCACAAATTTTGTGTGCCACCCAGGTGCCCCTCCCCCCTCACAAAAATTATGACCGTATTTGACCAGGGATTTGGAGAACAAAAAATAACAATAATGTCAGAGATTACTGCGTGGACATGGTATTACCTGTCTATATAGCATTAAGGCTTAACATGAGGCTTAAGTCTTATACTTAGTCTTAAGAACTGGAAAAAAAAAACAGCTTACAAACACACACTACCTAGTGATCACACATAGGGACATTGTATAATCTTGTTTAGAAAGAAGTGAGCTCCTGGAAAGTTGAACTATAAATAGAAGCTAAATTTCACTTTTCTGAAATTGATTTGTGTAAATAAAAAAATCTTTCAATGATATAATGAGTATTAAATGCAATTGTTATCAGAGATCTTATGACTACATTGCCTACAAATATGTATAAGGGCCATTCTTTGAAAAGTGAAACAAATTGTCAAAAAATGAAGTTTGTTCTTTGAAATTTTAAGTTGCATATTCATGCAAAGCATAATCCAAAGTTACTTGAATGATATTTTTTCCTTGAAAAAAGTCCATATTCATGCTAATTTGCCTAAATTTACATAACTATGTGTTATAATGTAAATATTAAGCATTTTCCCTCTTAAATAGATTGGTGAAAAGGTGAGTGTAATAACTTTCTTTCTGAAGATTGATGTGGTCATATGTTTGTCCCCACCCATTCAAACTAATACCACCTAAAAAAAAAATTTTTATTCATTCATTAATGAGTAATTAACAAAACAAATTAATCAACTTTAAATGTCACACACGTGACAGGAAAACGTGACAAGTTTTTCCCAGCAGAAAACTACTGTCTTGTTAATATTTCTTTTTTGTGTCAAAAGCTGGTTTGGTTGTGTCTTACTTTACACCAAATATGAGCACCATAAATTGTCATTCTTAATAAATAACGAGCAAATTAATGGGTCACACGTGACAATGTTGTCATACTTGTTTTGTTTGGGTATGTTGCAGAGAAGCTACAGAGCATATGTAGTCTCAGTTCTAGACCATGCAACTTTTTGACCTCCATAGTACACTTACTCTCTGACTTTTTTACCTTCAGAGATACTTACTTAGTTACTTTGCCTTAAATCAAGACTCTTGTATTATTCAAAGCAGTTGACTGAAGACAGTTAGTTTCCTTATCAATGAAACAGACAGGTTAATGTATATGTAAATGTCTGGAAGACAGACTAGGGCATGTGTTGCCTTTAGAACAGCTTCATAATAAATGCAAAATTGTATGCATGCCATTCTGTTCAACAAAGGATGCTCTTAGCAACCTGACAGCTGCAGGAGGCTTGCCAGACATAGCAACAACTAATGTATGCATAATGCATTTTTTGGTATTGAAAATGTATTCATATGAACAGGTTGGGTAGTTTTTGAAGAGAAAAATATCCATAAAATTTCAATACAATTATGAAAAATGTAGATTGTACAGGGTGTGCATTTATCTTTGGGTTCAAAATTAGTAAAATTGTCAAAAAAAGATTATTTTGGAAAAAAGTATGAAGGCAGCCATATCAGAAATCTAATCATTTGTGGGGAAATATAAGGGGCATAATTGATTAAATTTTCAGGCCTGTAGCTCAAGTGGTTTTCCCAGAATTTTTTTTTGGCCAAATTACCATGATGTACATATGCTATACATACACATGTCACACACGTGACAACCCAAATGTCACACACGTGACGACACTTCATCACATAAAGAAATACTTTAAAAAATACTTGTGAGAGATAAATAATAATTATTGTCATTTTCGTACTTACTAAACTATAATGAAAGTCTGCCAGAATTACAAACATTGTAGAGTTTGACAATTCACAGAGCTTGCAAGTTAAATCTAAGTTATGAAAAATCATCTTCCGTGTGAAGTCACACACGTGACAAAACTTATTTGACCTCTGACCCTAAATAAGTATGATTAACATAACATTAAATATTTTCACTTGATCACTATTGACATATATAAGATATATTTACATTTCAAAACAATGTACCTGCAAGGCCTTTGGAATTAAATGAGATACATTTTGCAATTTGTAGTATTTTTGGTCACACACGTGACAAAGAATGGCCCATAAAAAAATAAAAAAAAAAATCGAAATGTCTCCCACCCTCACCCCCCCCCAAAAAAAAAATAAACATTGATAAAGAAACAAAATCTTACTCTGACATTTCAAACTTTCAAACAAAGTATTCTTTTTTAAAAATAATATTCAATTTTAGGAACTTGAGTCAGAAAATCAGAAACATAATTGCAGTTGATACTCAATTCATTTACATATATTTTAGATTACTAAAATCGTATGCTATTTGGATTGTCGCGGACAGGACATTTAGAAATTTCTTTTCCTTGTAAGAATAAAACTGCTGAAGAAATTAAGCTAATAATTGTACATGTGAAAGACCTGTGGGCTGTGGCTGTGGGAAATAAATATCAGAAAAAATTGGGCATCGCGCAACTCTCTGATTGGTCGAAAGTGCAGCGTCGCGGACAGGACATGATGCGACATGGGTTTTGAAATGAAGTTGTACAAGTCTAAAAGTGTGTGAGTTTACAGGACTTGATGAAATATGATATTGATACAAATGAAGCTTGGTAAATGAGGTTTACATGTATCAGTGTGGTTAATAAATATTTGCCACCGTTAACTAATTACTTGCAAGTAAGTAATTAGGCCTAATTACAGCGTCGCTGACAGGACATTTTGGAGTGTCGCGGACAGGACATTTTGTCGCAATGCTATATTGTATACGTTTAACACATAAAGATATAATTTAATGTTTTAAAACCTCAATCACATGTAGGATCAAAAAAAAATTTCAGAAGACTTAGTAAGAACCTTATGAATATATTTTCAAAAAATATGTACCCGAGTACCACAGATGATACACACACACTAATGCACACACAATGCACACAAATGCAAATACTGTACATGTGCTATGTATACCAACAGGTGCATACATCTACCTTTAATTTTCTTCTAAATACATGTAGATTGCACAAACACATCCATAATCACACACATAACACACAAACATACTTTACACACATACACACACAAACAAACACATACAGACACAACAAATAAAAAACTACATTTTATGATATTAAAATACTTTGTCCTGTCCGCTACAAAATGTCCTGTCCGCGACGTTTTTGTCCGCGACGACAGATTTTCATTGGTCTCTAACTTTAATAAAGTTTTTCTACGATTCTTGATTTATAGTAGATATTAACTGCCCCCATCTTAATCCAGAGAAAATTAAGTCTTACTTTATGAAGTGCCAAACTGCAGAGTAATTAAAACTTTTTGAATCAAAACGTCGCCGACAGGACAATTGCCTTTTATGACGGCCAATCAGAAGAAAGCATTTCTAGAGGGGTTGCCATGGTAACCATTTCCTGAATTTACATGAAATGCTTATTATGTCTGCACATAGAATGGGTGTAAATATCTTTTCATTAATGTAAAATTTAAAAAAATGTGTTTGTCCTGTCCGCGATGCAAAATGCTCATTTTTGGGAAAAATCACATTTTTTTGTGACTTTCCACCAACTTGTGCAGAAAATCAAAATAAGTACAGTTAACTTCAGACATTGCACATTCTAAATTTCATAAAATATTAAAGAACATGTAAATTTCATTTTTTAAGATTCATGTCGCAAATAGCTCGGAAATGCCCATATCTGAAAAGTGGAATTTACATGTAGCAGCAAAATTCAACCATCTTGGAACCCATTACCTTGCATACAAAATTATGGCGATGGGTCCCATGTAGGTGTGCTAAAAATACAAATATGTGATTAAATTGCAAACAATGTATCCACAAAATTACTTTGTTAATGAATATATATCACCTTATTAGTAGAGGAACAATGTTAAGGTTCCGTGACACTTTCACGGGACGATGGTTTGAAGGTGGTTTTGGATTGTCTGAAGGGTACTGAACAAATTTAGCTTGGGTAACCCTCTTCAAAATGTCAGGAAATTTTGGCAGGAGTCAAAATGGGTTCTACAGTGGTCAAAGTTGAAAAATTGTCTAATCGGTTCGAATCATACATCAAATTACTTGTCTTGGCAAGCATAATCTAAAAACGTGTAGTTTGTTCTATCTTTGATCAATCGTGAAATCTCTATGACCAAAAATGTGGAAAGGTCAGCGTAATTAGGGCAGAGTTTAAATTTCTAAATGGCCCAATTTGACTGACATTAATTTCTAAATATACATGTATGTTTTCTGGCATGACTTATTCATCTAAGCTACTTAAACCAACCAAAAAGGCCAGAAAATTATATTTAGAAATTAAAATCAGTCAAATTAGGCTATTTAAAAGTTTGAACTTTGCCCTAATTAGGCCTATGTTGACCTTTCCATATTTTTGGTCATAGAGACTTATCGGTTGATCACAGTAAAGGTAAACTACTGGTATATCTTTTTAGATTCTGCTTGACATGTAATTTGATGTATGATTCGAACCGATAAGACCATTTTTTTTTCTCTAACTCTAACCCCTGTAGAACCCATTTTGACCCATGCCAAAAATCGCTGACTTTTTGAAGAGGGTTACCAACGCTAAATTTGTTTAGTAACCTTCAGACAATCTAAAGCCACCTTCAAACCTTTGTCCCAGTGAAAGTGTCACGGAACCTTCACATTGTCATTGTGCCTCTTCTATATTACTTCACTACCTCTGCCTGACTATGTAACACAATATCAATAGTTTCTCATCCGCATTTTTTACGAGAAAGGCGAAGAATTCTTCACTGTTCATCATTTTGTTTTTTCATAGAAGTAAAAACTATTTAATTAAATGTAATTTGAGTGCAAGACCTATTAACCTTTCCTAGATTTGAGCAGGCAGGTAATGTGATTAATTCAATTTTTCACAGTTCTTGAAAAACTTGCCCATCCATTCACAGATGAGAGAAACTTTTTTTTTGTTTTGTTCATAAAATGAAAGAGTGCAAACAAACCCTGGACATGAAGTTAGTTGCCACTCTTCTGTTAAATCTTCATTTCTGGGAGATACAGTTTACAATGTGACAAACTCTAAAGGTTGTGTAACAACTAACAATTGATTCCCAGCCCATTTGAAAGCTTACAGTCAAAATGAACATCAGAATTTCAAATGAGGGTATTTGCAGCTACTTTCCTCATTAGCAATTCTGAAAAATCCATGCATTGACTACCAATCACTAGGTGACTTGTTGGATGCATACCCACTGACACAATTTTGTAGATTTGTTAATAAAAAAAAATAGCTTGTAATGTGACGGAACATGTATACTATGTTCACTAAAAATCTAACCTGAATTCTTATCTACAGGTGAACATGGAGACTGACAGCTCAAGCTCGGACGACACCATTTTGGAAAAGCTGACCCCAATAAGGTACTAAAATACAAGATCCGGACTATTTCTGGGCTCCACTTCATTAAAGTTGATACGATGACAACTCTGCAGGAATGTTAAGGAATGTAAATTTTCTGTTGCAACAACCAATCAGGAAGCATGATTCTTAACATTGTCAGGTCAGGACAGTTGACATTCCAGCAAGAGTTGTTAGCATATCAACTCTATATGAAATTGGACCACGGTCTGGCTATTGCGGGGGGGGGGTGCATTCCCCTATAATTTCAATCATGGATCCCCGGATCGGCACGAATGCATGTATTTGCATGAGGGTAGAGAATGATTTAATCACAAAGTTAATGCTTATATTTTACCAAATTATTATTTTTTTAATGAATTAATCTATGCTTATTAATCTGAAAATAATAGTTTTGGCCTTTTTTCACTGAATAAAGTTTCAGGAACAATGATTTTTGGTACAAATGTTTTTCATCAGGGTTGCAAGGTCTTCCAATTCTCAAAAAGCCAAATTACATGCCAAATTCAGTGACGCATTTGATGCACTTTATGGGCAGCATAACCTAGATTTGGTTAGAAATAACATTGCAATCAATTTATAGCACATTTGAAACCTCTGCTGCAGCCGAAAATTTCAATGCCGTGGTTTACGCGCAGCCAAATTTTGCACGTGAAGTACATGCACACCGCTACTTTTGGATCCTTCTGGCACATATTTGACTGAATATCCCTGGACAAATTAGGGTTTTATAATGATTTTTTATGTGTCGGTGAAAAAAGGCCCCCGAAAATGCCAAAAAGTCTTATGGTCTGCACTTTGAATTCTCCAGTGCCAAACGATGTCAAAAAAGGGCAGATTTGGTGTTTGAGGATTTAAAAAGGCCAAACTGTCAACCCTCTTTTTCATAAGATCCTTATCAACCCCGTTACTGATTTTTTTTTAATGTAATCTATTGTTTTACAAATTTCCTATATATTTTTTTAACTCGTTTACCACAAGTGATTTCAAAAGAATTAAAAGTAAAATGCAACAAATCATAACCTGTTCATACAAATATTGAAGTACAAGCAGAGTGCTATCGTAAAAGTGATAAAAATTAAAGGATCTATGTTGACTTGTGTTGATTCATAATACCCTGATCATACATGTACCTTACATGTATGTGGCCAATAGAATAGTTTCATGTAGGCCTATAGTCCATAATATTTGTAAAGTCATTTTTTTTTTAGACCTCTTCGGAACGCACACAAAAAAAGCTTCAAACCAAGATTTTGTAAATGACGTGGTCTGTCAATCACTGCTGAATTACTAATGCAGTTAACAAGACACTTGAATGCATGCACCTCCCAAAAAGATGGAAATCTTCTTGCAAAAGTATTACATATTGTATACACTAATAACAACCCAAATGCTTGCAATTTCAATGGCAATTGCTATGCTGCGAAAGTTCTACCAATATAAGTACAGCAAAGGCCTCAGTTGGCTATTGTATGTAAACATGCAGTGATATGCTGCAGTTCAGTGGATGGCGCATTCCTGTACCTTTTGCTAATTGCATTCGTAATTGAATAACAATAAGAGATGAAGTCATCTACAGAGACCTGGGCATTCCCAAGAGGTCTGAAGAAAAATAACATAAAAATATAAAATATATGAAACATATCTAGATATTCTATTAGCCACATTAGTCATGATCAGGGTATCATGAATCAACTCAAGTCATCATGCATTTGCATTGTACATGAACTGGTCCTTTAAAAAAAATTTACAGTATCCTAAATCTGTAAGGGTATTCAAATAGATGATTTTGATTTTGGTTCATATGAGATTGATTATCTTGAATAATTTATGGATTTCTCATTTCTCTCTCTATCCCCTTTTTTTTCAATTCCAGGTTGGATGGTTAAATGTTTGCCCTTTTTTAATGCACACTGCCATATTTAGGATATTTTAACCTGAACAAAAACTGCAGATTACCCAAAGGAAAGCATACGCAAAATAAATATTTTTTTTTTTATTTGCTGTGAAATCCAATCAAGGTTATAGTGTTGGAATTTGACAAGCAGTGAAGTAAAATATAAGATTTCAATAAATATATTACATCTCCATGTGATGAGTTTGAGCAGAGTTGATGAAGAGTTGAACAGTACATTTGGAATTGACAAAGGGGATGTGATGCTATTCATGTACAAAGTAAAATGATTGCTCTATTTTGTTTGTACAAATTAGTTTTGATTGTGGTTCTAGCAACTTCTGCATGACATGCATGCTCACAGGTTAACCCCATCATGGTAGTATTCACATGTTTCCAGTGTCAAGTGAACTGTGCTGAATTCAGTACTCTGTTACAGCATTACAGGGCAGGACATGGATTTGGTATTGATCCACAATTCAAGATAACATGCGCAATAAATGGTTGTGCAAAAATTTATTCAACTAGCCGTACATTCAGCCGCCATATAAAGGCGAAGCATGAAGAATTTTACATAGAGAACATCCAAAATGCTCACATCAATGAGGAAGAAGATGGCATGGAAGATGATGTTGAAGATATCATTGGAGAACCTATGCAATATGACCAAATACCCCTAGATGAAAATCATGAAGTTGCTTCTTTTTTGTTGAACTTACGGGAAACTCACAAAGTCCCACAGACAGCATGTACATTTGTTGCTGATGCAGTCAGTGATATCATGAAGCACTGTCGAGAGGATATTGCGAAAGAAGTTGGTATTGTACTTCAAAGATCTGGTGCAAATGTGGTGCAATTGAATGAGAATGGTTTGGAAGATGCACTAAATAAATCAACATACGAAGCAGCTTTTTTGTCCTTGAATTCACAAAGGAAACTTGAACAATATGTTAAGGCGGAGTATGATTTTGTGGAACCTGTTGAAATTGTCTTGAGACTTGAGAATGTAAGTGGAAAGTAACATACAATGCAGTATGTGCCAATTTTGAAAACATTATGTGCTCTCCTGAAGTCTGATGAAATTTTAGGGGAGATCTATGATAGACATGAGCGGCATGTAGGTGACAGGTTAGCTGATTTTTGTGATGGGTCTAACTTTAAGGAAAACTTGCTTTTTTCCAATCACCCAGAAAGCCTGCAGATTCAGCTCTACTACGACGAATTCACAGTAGCTAATCCACTTGGCACCCACGTACAGAAACTCAAGTTCTCGGCTGTGTATTTTATGCTTGGCAATCTCCACCATGTACACAGGTCAAAACTTAGAAACATTCAGTTGGCCATTCTATGTCCTTCACTATTTGTAAAAAGATATGGCTTGAATGAGATGCTCAGTCCACTTCTAAATGACTTGAAAATTCTTGAAAGAGATGGCATTACATTCAGAATGAATGAAGAGGAATGCACCCTCAGAGGAACCCTCTCCTTTTTGTCAGCTGACAATTTGGGCGCTCATGAGGTAGGAGGGTTCCAGGTTCATTTCCACTGTGGCAGGGTATGTAGAAAATGTACCATAGACAAAAATGATTTGAAGGATCATTTCAGAGCAGATTTATTGACAGTGAGATCAAAGGCAGCATATAACCAACAAGTTGAGGCTGTGCAAGAAAATCCGGCACTTGCTCCCATCTATGGATTGAGAGGAAGCTCTTCACTTAACCAGCTAGAGTATTTCCATGTCATATCAGGATTGCCCTTTGATATAGCACATGACCTCTTTGAAGGTGTAATTCCTGAAGTACTTGGAGAAGTCCTCAAGGAATGCATGACACAGGGTTATTTCACTGTGGAGTACCTGGATGACAGATTGAGCAATTTTCCTTATGATGGCTCAGATCGAACAAACAAACCATCACAGCGCTTTAAGACTATGCAAGGTTTTAGAATCAAAGCAACCGCAGCTCAAGCATGGTGTTTATGTCGCCTTATACCCTTATTAGTTGGGCATTGTGTGCCCGCGGACTCAGAAGCATGGTCTGTACTTCTAAAAATGTTAGATGTTGTAGAATATAGTACCACAGCGGAAGCAACAAGGGAACATGTGGCTATCCTGGCAGATATCATTGAAGAGTTTTTGACAGCATACTATGCTTGTTTCCCAGAGATGACGATGAAACCAAAATTTCATTACCTAGTACATTATCCTGAAGTACTTACAGAGTTTGGGCCACTAGTCCACATTTGGACATTGCGTTTCGAAGGCAAACACAACTACTTCAAGGAGCTCTCGCGACTGACAAAAAACAGAAAAAATGTGTGTAAGACACTTGCTAGAAGACATGAACTTCTGCAATCATCTTACAGAGCAAGTCCAAACCTCCTTACTGGTCAAGATCTGCTGCAACACACTAAGGGAGAACAGTATCCAATTAGACTTCTGTCGAGAGAGATGCAGAGAATACTTCTTCCTTTAGCTGGACCAAATGAGAGTGTGTACAAAGTTGCTAGCATTAACATTAATGGTACATGGTATGCCACAGGGTTGGCAGTGATTGTAGGTACCCTTGATGATGAGTACGCCTACCAATTTGCAGAGATCATTAAGTGTTTCATCAGCGCTGGTAGACCATATTTTCTGTGCCGATACAGTCAAGAAAGTGAATATATCAGACATGTCCATTCGTACAGTGTTCGATTTGGAGGTCATTTGTTCCTTGTGAATCAAAGTGATCTTCATGACTACTATCCCCTCCCAATTTATAAAGCTGGTCAAATGAATTTGATTTCCATGAGGCATTTTGTTCCTATGTCTTAGATATGAGGCAGCATGCCCCCCCCCCTTGTATGAATGCATGGAGTCAGAACTAATGATGGATCTTCCTAACAGGTCATTTCACAATTATTTCTTGTGTTACATTCGTGTAAACAATTAATCTGTGTCGTAAATGAAAGGTGTACATTTATAGGGTGGGGGCTTGGGTAAATGATAGCCGACTGCAACACTACGTGCCTATACAATAATAAACATGTACACTATTTCTGTTCCTTCGGTGAACAATTAAATTTCCCAGACCAGTTTCAGAAACTATTGAAGAATTATTGACAACTTCTCAGCGATATTACTAGAGTTTAAACTGGTTGAAATTATGTTATAGTTGATTCAATTATGATTGAGTGATTCATATTTTATTTTTCCCAAAATGTAGAAAACAGTTTATTCAATAATCAAAAGATTACTAACATTCAGGTGTATGTTACAGTATATCCAAGAATAGACCAGTCAGTGCATGTACACGTAAATAGGAGTCAATCTTGAATTCAGGGAAAAAACGCCTTTATTCCAACCATTTTTTCTTGATATTTCAGCTCTTTGTGAGCAGATTTTTTATATCATGTCAAGCCATCAATATCAATTATCCGATAAGATCCTCAAGGTCTTGCACACTGCTTACTAAACTTGTTCAATCTTGAAATAAACACTGTCACCATAGCAGGTTCTAAAACTGCATTCCTGATGTTTGTAGAGTGTCCTGAGCGATTCTACTACATGATTTGGCAATCCCATTGATATTAATGTGTCATAGTTTATGATGCTGCACTGTGTCAAAAGCTTTCGAGTAGTCAATAAAGCACAAGTAAAGTGGATGGTTGAAATAATTGGCTTTCTCTATGATGTTTCTCATATTTGCAGTTTGGTCTCTTGTACCTCTTCCTTACAAAATCTGCTTGCTCCGCGGGAATCTCACGACGCGTGTGCTGTTTGATTCTCTCCACAACCACATACATGTACTGTATAGCAGGATATTTCTTGCATGAGAGATAAGGGAGACAATTCTGTTGGTTTTGCACTCCCGTGTAGGTTTCTTGGGAAGTGGCAAGAAACTGATCTTGTCTAATCTTCCGGTCAGTTCTTGCTTTTTCATATCAGATTACATAACTTATGCATTAGAATCACATCTGAACTCCTGTTCTTTTATCAGCTCTGCAGGGATATCATCAAACCCTGCTCATGATGGACCCCAAAAAGTGTTAGGCATTCACTCATTGAGCTTATAATATGATGTAAAAACATCCTGACCAAAATTTCCCTGTACCATGGAATCACCCTTTACATACATTTTTTTTAATTTGATTCGACCAGGCACAGTTTTCTGCTCCTGCACGGAGCATCAAATCGCAAGGCAGTTGTAGCAAATGCAAATGAGAATGGTGCCAGTAAGGAAGAGTTAATCAACTTGGTGATGGCAACATACCCTGATTTGCAGCCACGGAGCTCTGTAATTGTGCAGGGGTGGGATAAAGAGTTTCAGGAGTTTGTAGACATTACAGAGGATGACGTTATCAAGGGACCGCAGAAGATCCGAGTGAACCAGCTGATCCCTGTTAAATTCAGTCCTGATGTGTTGGAGACTGGAGGCTTGTAAGTATATTTTGTGCAGGCCTAATTAATACCATACATGTACATTACTCCAATGCCATTATGTCAATGGTATTCGGTAATATTTCGAGAACACTGAATATACCTGCCAACCAATTTTTATCAGATCACACAAGAATTTTTGTTTTTGTTTTGTCACTCAAAAAAAAACAAAGTAAGATTACATATAGGCCTATCTCATACAAAAATAAACTTTGTATAAAAATTTTATCCCATAGTATACTGATATAAAAAAATGTGAGAAATAAGATTTTTACCTTAAAATTCATCAAAAAATAAGATTTCTGCTCCATTTTAATAAGATATGTATTTCATTTCAAGAGCTCGATCAGCAGGTTTAAACTTATATTTCTATTTTTATCTTTTGATCGAATACGCAAGTATACCAGCTAATATTTCTGTTTATACTTGGGAGTCTTTGTTGACAATTTGTTGGAATAAAGGCAGTTTTAAGGAAAGTTTAACTTTCCTAAATTACAAATAGCCCTAAAACCCTTGTTTCTGGGTAAGTCCAAGCTATTTTGCAACTTTGTCCCACTGAATCATTACCAAAAACATGAAAAATAATTGAGATGAGTCATTTCGTAATTAATTTATGGCAAATTAATTGTCGGTAATGCGTGGGAGAAAGTTGCAAAATAGCTTGGACTTACCCTTATAGTTATTAAAAATTTATGTTTTTCATCGCATGCAAAACGTGTGTATATTATCTAACTTTGAAGCATCATTTTTAACACAATTTGGTATATGATGAAGGCCAAACATTTGGTTAAAAACTTAAAAGTACATGTATTTGTATGTACAGGTCTTATCATGATTTTTATTCCTGAAATACAGAGCAACTATTGCAGAAAGTGAAGATGACACCACACATGGATCTGTCTCTCCAAGGGGCAAGGTAGATGATGCTCAGAACCTGGAAATTGATCAAGGGCGAATATCAGATGGAGAAATCGACTTGATGGACACAGAGCCAGAAGACGGAAGCAATGTAGGATCAGAAGTCGCTGAAGTTGCAGAAAGACCAAAGCCAGCCCCACAAAGACCACTTACCCACTTCACAATGCCACAACAGCCCCCATCAGTCGAGCAAAAGGCCAGATCGGGTGCACCAATGAACGAACCTGAAAGGAGCATCTTTCTCAAAAATATTTATGACGCTGTCATAAAGCTCACCGGCAACTAGTAATTATACATACACACTGCCTGCAGTGTCTGTTAAAGGCAGAAGTCCTCATTTGCATTTAGTACTGCGAATCTCATTTTCTTTTCTTTTTTTGCAGATGTCTTCTGACTTCAGAATGGTACCTGCTGAGTTTCATGTATTAAAACCTAGTTTGGAATAAGGAACAAAACATTATATTTAAAAAAAATCTTTGTTTCCTAAATGGGTCCTACTGACACTTTAAAATGAAAATCGCCCTTTTTTCAGTCAAACCTAAATTATCAAAGCTATGAACTCAACAGAATATAAGTTTAGCATAATTAACTAGCAGTTAAAGCAAAAGGGATGTGGTTATGTTTCCTGATGCCCTACAATGTTCTGCAAAAGAGGGCTACTGCCTTAAATGTACTGGGTATGAGCATCTGAGAGGAGAATGTGAAAGTGTCGAGTTATGAGGTGAAATAGTCAAAATGTGTCAGAATGTATCACAGAAACCTAATTATTGCAAAAACTTGGGAAAAAATAGTCACTGGAGAAAACTACGTGTGAAATTAGTGTGAGAGCATTACCGTAACACTTCTTTTTCTTTGTTTTTTTCTTATATGTTTTCATTCATACATGTATCTATCTCGGCTAATATGAGTCCGATAGGGTTAAAATTTTCAGAGATGATTTTCCACACATAAACGAGTAATCTGACATACAATTCATCCTTTCTCTTAGTAGCTTTGCACAAGCAAACACTCTTACGCAGTACCTTTAGAGAATGTGTTATGTAGTTACATAATTAAGCACGTATACACGTATACCCATTTAGAAGTTTTATGGCTACTTTGATGTCACAGGAGTATTATTCAAGGAATGTATGTTGTAACATACACCACAAAATTGCCGGGTGCATGAACTTAAATCAAACTGTACACATTGAACAAAAATTATGGCAGAACCCATTGGTTCAAGGGGATGCTTTTAGGATTTCCACATTTCCACCTTCCAAGGTGCTACTGATTCACCAGGAAAGAACAGCTTTCATCTAACCTTGTGGATAGGGAATGCTAGGTTATTGTGTTACCCAGGGTGGCCTAGGTGGATGGAACCCCCAAGAGCCAAAACTGTGTTAATTTCAAAAACAGTACAGATCCGGTGCCATGGTGAAGTTACATTTTGTGTAGATAACATTATACTTATGAAGAGTGGCAGTTTTTCCCAGGATTACCCTATTCAGAATTGTTTAATTTACTGACATCAGCTTGGGCGCGAAAGAGAGAATGCAACATTCGGATGAGCGCCAAGACTCCCTGGGCTCTTAAATTTTATTTTTGGTAGGGCAGCATTGCTGACTGTGCCACTACTTTTGGTTAAACAGGAACTGCTTGTTGTATCCATGTTTTATTCATTTCCTTATTCTGTTACTAAAATGGAACTATGTAATTTTTCTATTGTGATTTTATAGTTACCCCTCCAGACAGATGTACGAGGAAATCCTCAACCAGATGTTCAGAAAATATCCAAAGATGGGGCAGCCGCAACCCAACTTGCCAGTAGGTGACGTGAGGGTAAGTTACTACTGTGAAAAAAGTACACTTCCAAAATGTAAACTAATCAGGCTGGACTGTTTTATACGTTATAGTGCCATCCCACAACCATTTTTTTTGGGGGGGGGCGCTTTGGGGGCTCAATTCTCCCCCCCGCCCCCAAAAAAAAAGATGTTTTTTTTTTCCTTTTGTATTGCTTGTTGTTTTCTTTGTGGTGAGTCCTGAAAAAAAGTGTCACTCCTAATCCCCCAGTAGCCCCAACCTCCCACCCCCCCCCCCCAATAAAAAAAGCTCTAGGACCATGCCTGCCCACAACCCTGCAAATTTGGCAGGGATATACATTACGCACTTGTATATTCATTTTGGGTGGATTTTTGTTTTGTTTTACTTTTTGGTTTGATATTTTACTTGTCAAAATAGAACAACCAAACTCACTTAGATTTAACATTCTTGTATATATAACCTTTATTTCTATATAGATAGACCGATATCACACTTTGTATACACACAATATATAAACGCTGATTTAAATGACAGAAGAAAAACACATTTAACATGTATTTCAAGTTATTTGTTTTGATTTGTGAAATATTACAATTTGAGTTTCTTCACAAAAATTAATTTCACTGGGCAGGTATGAAAGGTAAAAACACTTGCATTTCTTTTCTCAATGTATTTCAGCTACTCTGGAAGAACAGGCTACTGTATAAATTTAGAAACACCCGCAAACGAGAAGACAAGAGAGTACCTGCAGTTCAAGAGAAAAAGGTGTTAAAGAAACGTCGGGTCAAAGATTCACAGGATCAAGTTTCGACAGCACAACCACAGTGGGGGATGGCATCGTACTTGCCTGTACGCCCAATCTCAGAAGACGACACCACCATCGCAAAACACGTTTGCATGCTTCAGTCTGAAAAGAAAAAGAAACAGCCTGATTACAATAAAGTAAAGACGGCTATGGACAAGACGTTAGCCGACCGAAGGGCATGGCTGATCGAGACTCATCCTCGTCCAAAAGTAACAGATGTCCGGGCGATGTACCCCTGGTTATTCGACGAGGACCAGGTAATAATTTGCTCTCTTGAGCCTCATGCAGATGAGCTAATGCGATCGCTTTTCGTGCGTAAGGTTTTTACATTTTCATCTTCTCTAAAATCCATGATCATGGATTTCAACCATATTTGTTGGGAAACATTATTATGGCTAGGGGATTCAATGTTGCAAAAATAGCACATGTGGCCTCATGCGTGGGGGCCCCAAGGATTATAAGGATCTTGTGTAAATATCCAACATCTCCAGATCAAGAAGTGCAACAGGCCTGGTATTTTGTATGTATATACCTTTATAGATGAAGAATGGAAGTAGTTCGTGGCATCTTTGTGGTTAGTCCCATGGGGGCCGTGTGTGTGTGTGTGTTTGTGTGTGTGTGTGTGTGTTGTGTGTGTTGTGTGTGTGTGTGTGTGTGTGTGTGTGTGTGTGTGTGTGTGTGTGTGTGTGTGTGTGTGTGTGTGTGTGTGTGTGTGTGTGTGTGTGTGTGTGTGTGTGTGTGTGTGTGTGTGTGTGTGTGTGTGTGTGTGTGTGTGTGTGTGTGTGTGTGTGTGTGTGTGTGTGTGTGTGTGTGTGTGTGTGTGT
>JZLH01S0504928.1:1190-12224 GCA_001188425.1 Eucidaris tribuloides
TCTTGAATCCGCCCCTGAATATACTGCCTTATCTTAATCACTAGGACTGTTTTAAGTCGATAAACATGCCAAATCGGTCGCTCCCTCGCATATTCCGCCCCCCATAAGATCAAATCCTGGCTACGCCACTGGTTCAGCTTACAGGTAAGGGCTAAATCATATGAAATCAAATATTTATTGCAATAACCAAGATCAGATTTTTAAAAAAAGGCGACAGATACGAGATAATTAAGTTTTAACGCTCCCACAAAACACACATACACGCATACCATGAAATGCCACCGCCAATCGAGGACGTTGCACAGAGTAAACGTCGACAATAAATCACGATTGCACACCTAGAGCGGGCATCGTACATATACCGCGGACTGAGGGTCACCGCACACTATGCGATCGGCCTACGATCCATTTTCGGAAGTAAATGGAATGGCGTATGTTTGATCATTGATACATTTCAAGACATTAGAATTTATTTACAGAGGTTCTGAATAGTCATCAGATAGTAAAATCGAAAATATGGCCTGTTTCGCGCTCTCTAGTCGGAGGAAAACCCAAATCGGCTCCGAATCGTAGTGACGTGAAAGAAGTCCTACGATTGTCTCCGATTTGAAACTAATTTGGCCACTCCGGGATTCAAGACTAACAGCGCACCAAAATCCCATTTTAAGTATTCATATTATCGTTCAGAACCCGATTCAAATAAGTTTTATTTGTCAAAATGCCAATATTAAATGATACTGTGATTAATTGCCAGTATCGGATCAAAGCCGATCGTGCAGTGTCCGGTGGCCCATACAAATTGTGTTTCACTTATCCAAATTTTGTTTGTTTTTTTCGGTCAAAATTTCCAGCACACTTCTTTTACAAACGAGGACACGATTTCCAACAGTGAATGCCGAATGTCGAATGTCGTCTGGGGGATTCGCTTACACACACACACACACACACACACACACACACACACACACACACACACACACACACACACACACACACACACACACACACACACACACACACACACACACACACACACACACACACACACACACACACACACACACACACACACACACACACACACACACACACACACACACACACACACACACACACACACACACACACACACACACACACACACACACACACACACACAAACACACAAACACATACACACACACAAATGCGAGAAGAGAGGAGATCATCGGAATTTTAAAGACTGTTTATCCGGGTTTGCTGAACATCCCACGGTGAAAAACACACTTGAAAGAAATTAATGCGAAGTCTTTTAGTCCAAAAAGGAGAGACCTCCACCACTTAACTAATTGTGTTTATTTTTTTATCACCGCTTAATCGTTTCATTTTGCATTTCTCGAATGATCATTCCATATTCGAAATAATGTTATTAAATACAAGTGGAATTCAATATATGCAGCACATACCACAATATTACCATATACGACAAGAACAAAAATATTCATCAATCATATCACATTTAGTGAAATGCTGCAACATTCATCTTGGGTGTAGAGTTTAATACTATTGGACGCCTCGGAAAATATTATAGACTAAGAAAAAACAGAACAATCATCAAATAGGTCTCCTGACGGGAGTAAGATATGGCTCTATCAGCTGCCGCTAGATCTACTTTGGCCGTAGTGGGCGCGATTCAGTACTCAGATCACAGACGTACTAGATTTAGATTCCAACACCCATACAAATCTGGGTATCGCAACTTGATCAATCGAATTAAAGAAAAGGAATTTTAAAATAAACGAGATAAAATTGAAATTTTCTGTGCTCTGTATGAAAATCATAATTTATGATATTTTCCAGTTCTTGAAAAAAAATGAGATCCCTGATGTACGATAAATCTTAATGTCATAAATCATGACTTTGATTTGAAGGTGGGTGTCTAACATTTGCGCCGGCCACAATTGCTCCGACGATCATTTCATACACTTCCCCTAACCCTGACCTCAACCTTAATCCTATTCCTAATCCTAATCCTGACCCTAATCCTACCCCTAATCCTACCCCTACCCCTACCCCTACCCCTAACCCCAACCCTAGAATACCCCTAACCCCAACCCTAGACTACCCCTAACCCCAACCTTACTCCTAACCCTAACCCTATTCTGAACTGGAAACCTAATGGCAACCCTAACCCTAAGTCCTCTGCGACAGTCACCAGAACGAATGTCGGCGCCCCATATTTCCACCGGTACAAACAGCAACATTCCACAGTAGGTCTTTTAACAAACTACAAAAACCCTGAATTTGTCAATTTTTGTAGACGTTTTAGAAGCTACAATCTTCAAAATATATAAACACAATAAAACAAAAATAATCAAATTTTAAAACCCAAGTGTACTTTTCGTCGAAAATACACCCAAATCATCAAGAAACAACACCACACCTACTTAAAATTGTTTATAGTGACAAAAATGTGATTTTTTTTTTTATATTATTATTATTATCGGAAAGCGGGTATCAGTTTGTACATTTACTATGGCTAAACGGTCTGGGCCGATTGTTTTATTTTACATCAACTACTTTAAAGACACAAGTTAATATTGTGGAGCTTCAATTTAAACAAAAATTGTCAAACTTTGATATCTGAGCTACATTGTAGTGTTTAAATGGACAAATGAATATCCAAGAATACACGAGTTTGCAAAGTTATGATTCCACTGGCAAGATATGCATGAATAAACATTTTAAACATAAATTATTACTGTGCTGGAGTATAAAACAGCGTAGATCTACACACTGTAGTCTATGTGAGGAAATATGTAAGGTGAATCCAGCCAATCTGAGTACTCATTTTTCACTCTTTTAAAGCACTTATTCATTTTAAAATAAATTTTCTTTCGGAGCTTTATTTTGAGACCTTATCAAAGACACCTAGAACATGGAGGAGTATGTAACTCACATTATTTCGTTTAAACTGTGGTCGTTGTTAACTTGTATTTTTAAATAGAAGGGTTTCAGAGCGTCTGATATTCAGATGATATAGGTCTATTTAAAAAAAAAAAATAAGTTCTCCATTCACAAAAAAATATCTTTGGGCTTTACTTATTATTTTTTCATGCATCAAAACCATTACGTCATCTGCTCTCCCGGTATGCAACACAACTTGTCTAATTCAGCCGTGCGCCCTCTAAAGATGTTGACGATTATGACTTGATCTACACGTCTGACATAGTAACCGAGGGACTACTTGGTTAGAATCTTATAACAAGGCTCTTAACCGTTTTTACACCTGGAAAATAAAAATCATATTTCTATATAAAAACAAATGATAATTTCCTTTAATATTATGTGATGCAAAAGGAAATAATCTAATATTCGCTGAATAAGTAAAAAAAATATCCACATTAAGAAGATTGTCTAACGCCATGCACCTTGATTGATGTTATAAACACCAACTTGAGATGAAAAAAATACCAAAAATCAAGAATTTATTATGAGAGACGTGAAACAAAACTGCAGCATAAAATAATCATTCCAAAAATCAAGTTTTATCTTTTATATCAACCAGTACTTTCACAAGATAATGGTCTTTGCTCTCTCTTCAGCCACTGTACCATACCTGGAAACGTTTGTAAGTAATATCTCTAGACTCACTCCAGCCCTTTCAAAAAAGAATACAATCATAGAATTCACCTCTTCCTCGCAGCCCATGTGATCATCATCATGATTATCATCATGATCTTGATGATCATCATCATGATCATCATTATGATCATCGTCATCATCATCATGATCATCGTCATGATCTTGACGATCATCATCATGATCATCATCATCACCAGCTTCATCATCATCGTCATCTTCTCCTTCTTCTTCATCTTTGTCTTCATCATCATCATCGTCATCATCATCATCGTCATCATCATCATCGTCATCATCATCATCATCATCATCATCATCATCATCATCGTCGTCGTCGTCGTCATCATCATCATCATCATCATCATCATCATCATCATCATCATCATCATCATCATCATCCTACAAAAAATGCAGCAACATCTAGAACACCAGGGACAGTTAACTCAATGACTACAGCGAAATGCCTTTCTTCCCTGTTCCACAGGTTGTAAAGTAACGGTATATAATGGTAACAACTACGGGCGACGAAATAAGCAAAATATAATCATAATGATTAAGTGAGTAATCAAGTGTTTGTCATGCATAAAGGGGTGCCTTTTCCTTCTTTGATTTGTTTTGGATACTTCTGTCGTAATTGTTCTAAAATAATGCGGAGAGTGTCTCGTGATCATTTACCGCATGAGGGCGTTGTTCCTATTTAGTTCTCTACAGGACGTCATAATTCTGGGCAGGTACATTACACGCGTAAGTGTTATTTACTCAGAACTGTTGGTGAAGAATAATAAATAAGCAGCACATTATAACAAGCCTTTATTCGAACCTAAATGTCAATCAGATCAAATCAGTAATAGCAAACATCTTAGTGCACTAACCGTTAAGCAATCTTTGTGCATAAAAATGTCATTATACAAAACACCCGTGGAAACCCATTCCCTTAATACAATACAATTGTACTCGATGTTAGGGGGGGGGGCGTGAAAGATTAAATAATAAAAGAGGTCTCGTATAATACAATTTATCATTATCAAATATGTGACTTAACTTATTTAGCCTTGTTTTAAAGATTTATCGAATTACGGTGAGATCACGCATTTATATTGGCACAGCGATGCCTCGACCCTTGGCAGGATCGTGAAACGAATGCCATGTCCTCAACAACGTTTAGCAAACACAGCATACATTTGCATTATCATCTCCTCCATCGTTAAAAAAAAGCCCCCGTAAATTCTACAGGGCTTCATGCATGAAATTATACAGGCAAAATGGCATGACCCGTATATTTTGAGTTTGTTCTGTCGAACTATACACCACATATCAGAAATACAAAGCTATATACATTCTCTTAATCATTTCCTTCGGTGGCAGACGGAATGAGCGCGGATACGGCTATGGCTGCGAGGCCTGTAACGCATAATAGCTAACACGCGCTGCCCACGGCTCTGGGATACTGTGACAGTTTCTAACAGTGATAAATTCTTGTCCTAGGGCTGGGGGAAAATAAGGCCTATGTTACTAATTTTCAAAATAAGACATCCTTCATAGACTTTGCTGCGCGGGAGGGGCCCCTCGCCAGGGGAGTTTGGAGAACATGATGAAGGAGAGCCATGGCGCGAGGCAACTCGGCATAACGGTGCTCTTAATTTAAATTAACCTGAGCGAGAATAAAAACAAGCTTGGAAAATTTGACAAAGCATTATCTGAAAGAAGATGACAACGGATGGAAATCAACAAGGAGAAGAGGTAGGGTTAGTCTTGAAACCAAGATAACAAATGAACAAAAATTGCTAGCATGTTTCATACATTATCAATTAATGCATTATCAATTACGTGACATGAAATAATTTGTATCTTGTCATTTGTCATTCCAGTTCTGTATTGGGGAAAGAAATGCAGATAATACAATTTCGCTTCTCAAACTACAGAATTGCTTTCCTGATCATTGAAAGCTATTCAGTAAATAAAATCATAAATGCACATCAGAATTTGTTTTCGTCAAACTTTTTTACATTAATTAATACGTTATAATGTATTGAGGAATCATGATACAACCGTTTTCTTATGGACAATATTATGGAAATTTTCCATAACGAAACGTAATGCAAATGTTATGTCTACTTCGTTAACATGGTTAATGTGTGTACGTGTGTTTGTGAGTGTTTAAAACACGATTGATGTGCAAGCCATGCAACAGAAATATCACTGAAATATCAATATTCAATTGTCTAATTTAGTGGTTATGCCTTGCCACTATTGGTACGATAGGCGTAAGCGGTGGTGGGGGAGGCTGTTTTGGGTGTAAAAATACCCCCTTTTTAGCACCCCCCCACCACACACACACACACACATTAACATCCCCCTTTATGCTGAAAACACCCCCTTTTGGCCGTGGAATTGTTTTCCATATGACATGATTTGGCCGTGAAAAAAAAACTTTTAGCTGTCGAATTTGGCGATGAGCACCCCCCCCCCCCCCATCTGTTTGACTTTTCGGCTGCTGGCTGGCCACAAAATATGTTGGACGTAAGATTTGGTCGTGGGACATGATTTGGCCGCGGATGAAGTCATGTCCCCTTTGAAAAAAAAATTAATGCGCACTCTTATGACTGGTCAAGAAGAAGAAGAAGAAGAAGAAGAAGAAGAAGAAGAAGAAGAAGAACTACTACTACTACTACCCTCCCTACTCAAAAGTATTGCAACATACAGTACAACGCATGCATTTTGAGTTGAAGGGGTCTTTCTTTATCGATGTCCTAATGAAGTTTGTTATTCGAAAATAACAATAATCCATGAATATTCTTTCTCCTTTCTTCTCCAAGGCGGAGAGATTATCAAATGCAGGCGCACCCACGACAGAGGGGCTAAAACATAAAATTTAACAGTTTTCGCCTCCCTATAGGGGTGGGGTGTTAATTCACATTAGCAAATTAATTCGGTTTCATATTTCCCGTGAAATGGTTTTGGTAGCTTGGAAAGACTTCCAACAAACAAAACATGCCAATATGTTACACTGACGCGGTCTCAGAAAGAAGACCACATCCGGAGAAGAAGAAAGCGCCTCCTATCTTCATAAGACAGTGGTAAGGAGGATACGCCCCATATTTTAGACAAGACTTCTTAAAGTTATAATTTATTATTCTATCTCAATTCTAAAGGCGGTTTACTGTTGCAAATATCGTAAAATTAACTGTCATGCGACTTTTCAGTACATTGGATATAATGATGTGGAGAGAAGGCCATCATCTTTAATTAGTATCCTTATCCTCCTTACCATTGGAGAAGAAAGGTCAAAGAATATTCATTGATTTCATTTCAAATAATTTGTTATTTTCCAGGAATAAACTTCATTAGGACATCATTATAGAAAGGAACCCTTCAACTCAAAATGCATGTCTGAAAGTGTATGTTGCAATATACTTTTGAATAGGGAGGGTACTACTGCTACTACTACTACTACGACTAGTACTACTACTTCAATGAAAACAATATCGATTAAACTAAAGATTTCTTCAAAGGAAACATTGTCCGAGTAACTTATGTAGATAACACCGGTATAAACTTCTGACCATAAGGAAAGCATTTTTGATGAAAGTTGATATTTAGACCCCCCCCCCCCCTCCTCCAAAAGAAAACCTACTCTCTTGGCAAAATATTTCATGTGCCTGTACACCTGCTTGCTACCAATTGGATGCACTGATGTACTGAAATATTAAAAGTAGTATCCCTTCCACCGTCGCTAACAAATGGAGACCCATGCCGTGTACAGGAACCAACAGTACGATTGTGACGTCAATCGTCAAGGAACCAGCAAGTTATGTACGTCATGATTGTAACTACATGAGTGGCTATTGCGTTCATGCCCACATCGGTCCTTTCGTGACGTCATCGGCGGTGGGAAACGAAATGATGCATGCACAACTGCGCGCGTAGGAGCTTACAGTACATCATGACGGTCAAAGATGTGGCGTTCACTTTTCGTTTTTACCAACCAAAAAGTCCTCCCATAACGAACTCCGTAAGACCAAGATTCCTCGCAGAATAAAGGCAGTCCTTATAATAACCAATTTTCTAATTGGCCTTGTGGCAAACAGATAATAGACTATTTTTATTCGTATAAATACGTTCAAATAACGCCAGTCCGAATTTCCTAGTCCATACACAACCTCTTCTGCTATTGAGGAATAATTCATTATCATTCATGTTGCATCTTCTATTATCATGTCGGTGCAAAAACAGCAGATATACATCAAAAGTCAGTCTAGATCGCATCAAACTAGGCCAATAGATATTAGCAAAAGTATAGTAATTACCTTTATGTACAATGCATATGATACTATTTGGTAATGTAGTCCTCATTGATTTATTATTGCCAGTTGGTATAACATCTTTATTGTTATGTATAATATAGCCTTTTGTTATATTTTTATTATGTTTTAATATTAGAGGATAATTTATTATCTCTTGAATTGTAATTGTTTGAAAATTGCAGTAAATAAATTCATAATCAAATAATCAAATCAATATTGTTATGTATTCTCATTAATCTTGTTTCTTTAATAGGATCTTTCATATAGGCTGTTCGCAGATAATATGCATTGAATCATTTGCAAATTAAATATGTATTGTAACAAATTGTCTTATAACCAGTCCACAACTGTTATTTATGTAAAAAAAAAAAAACCCACATATTTTGTATGTGCTCAATTTTTTCAGCTTTTACTTCGCCACCCCCTTCCCCGTGGAAAAATGATCACAATGCATAAGGTCAACGCCGGTCGCTGCCCAGTGGCAAAACGCACTATCCCTCCCCCGTACAACTTACCGATGATAAGTAAATATCCAACGGATAAGATACCGAGACCAATCGATATGGATTGTCTTAGCAAAATTGTGCGAGGAGCGGGAGCGACGAAGCTTTAGAAAATGTAACCCCTATAAAACCCATTTTAGTAACGCAGACGCTTTACGCACTGTGGACTGGACGGAGGGGCGCATAATTTTCAGTATTTCCAAGTTGCTTTTTTCATATTCTTGATTTCTTCCTTTTTCATTCTGATTTTCTGTGCCGCTGAACGTGGTGCGGCCTAAGATTCTAGAGTGCTGTGATTGGTTCTTTGGCTAAGTAATTTGGAGCAGGTAACAATTTTTGTTGGCTGGGCAAACAATGGTCGTCATTCTCTCCCACCTCCCCCTCCTCCGCATTAAGAGTTTTTGGCAAACTGGCGTGACCAGGAGAGAGACCTGGGATTTGAATTAAAAAAAATCGGGCAGCTACCGCCCTTACCTCCCCCTCCCCCTCCCCCTCTTTAAATTTACATGATATAATATTTTTCATTTCATTTTATGTATCTATCGTTTAATTTATTTTATTCAGTTATTCATTTATTTCTCATTTACTCTGATTCATTTATTCATTGCGTTTTAGTTATTCCAATTTAATTTCATACTATTTTATCTCTATTTTGTTTATTTTGTTTATATCTTTATTTATTATTTGTTTTTATATCTCCCAGCAAAACTTACTGATGGTAATTTATAAATCCAAATGGAAAGGAACCGACAAATGGATATAGGTTGTGCTTTGAGAAATTTGGTGCGAAGAGCGGAGCGACCAACCTTTAGAAAATTTAACACTATAAAAGCCCCATTTTAGTAACCAACTTTACCTTGAGACACTGTGACTGAGAAGGAGGGGGCGGCATAACTTCCTGGTAAGCGTTGATAACTTTGGTACCGTTTTGACCTTTTTCATCTTTTCTTTTTTTCTTTTCTTGGCAATTTTTTGCCTGCCCCTTAAAGTGCGCCCCGAGCATGCAGCCCCCTTAGGCTAACCCACTGAAATATCAAATGCCCGCCTCCCACCGAATTTAGATTGTGCATAAGTCTGAGTGCTGTGATTGTTCATTGCTTGCCAATTTCGGCAGGGTGAAAAATTATGTTGCTGGCAAAAAAAGGTCGTCATCGCCCCGCCGATCCCTACCCTCCTCCCCCGCTGAAGGGGAGTTTTTCGGCCGCAGCTGGTGTTGGATGGTCAGGGCGGAATCCAGGGGAGGGCGAGACAGAAGAATGTCACGCGCCCACCCCCACGATTTTAACGGGGGGGGGCGGGACACGTCATATGCCAGTGGCCATATATAGGGATCATGTCTCCCGGGCAGAACAATGATTCGGCACCCGCTGGCGGAATCTATGGGTTTAGGGAATGTTCCTAAAAGAGCGCGCCCCCTCCCCCACTCGCCTTGGGGCTGTCAAGTTAGAAATCGTCATCCAATGTTTAAAAGGCATTGGAAAGCCAGTACAACACCATTAAACTCAGCCTCACAATGATACAGGACGACGATTTTTCGATTTTGGGGCATTTTTTGTTTCCACTTTTTATCCCTCGTCCCCACCTGCCAGTGGAAAAATAGATCAATGCCTTGGGTCACACACCCCTTTCGTGGCAAAACGCCTATCGCCCGCCCAAGACTACTGGATGGTAACTTATGAATGCAAAGGAAAGACTGGACCAAAGGCGATAATAAGGGTTGTTCTGTGGCAAACTGTGCGAGGGAGCGAGGCGATCAACCTTATAGAAAATTTTAACAACTATAAAGAACCCATTTTAGTAACCAACCATTTACACATGGCATGCACCCCCTTCGCTACCCCACTAGAACAATATCAAATGTCCCCCTCCACGAATTTAGATGTGTGCCATAAGTCTGAGTGCTGAGTGTTGTTCTTATGTGGCTTGCAATTGGCAGGTAAAAATTTGTTGCATGGCAAAAAAAGGTCGCTCATCCCCCTCTCCCTCCTGCCTCCGCTGGAGGGAGTTTTCGGTGCAACTGGTGTGATGGTCAGGGCGGAAATCCAGGGGAGGGGGACAGGAAGACCATGTCACCAACCCACCGCCACGATTTTTACGGGGGGGGGGGGGCAACGATATCCAGTGGCCTATATAGGACGATGCATGGCTCGGCAAAACAATGAAATTGCGCCCCACCGCTGGCGGGATCTATGGGGTTTAGGGGGATTTAACCGCCCCCCCCCCCGCCCCCTTATTGGGCTGTCCAGTTAGAAAATCGCTCATCATGTTTAAAAGCATGAAGCAGTACAACACCAATAAACACCCAGCCTAAATGATAGGCAAGATTTCATTTTGGGGTGCATTTTTTTCACTTTTATCCCCTCCCCCACTCCCCAGTGGAAAAATCAGATCAATGCCCTTGGGGTCAACTCACCTATTCTGCAAAAACGCTAATCCGCTCCGCCCAAAACTTACTGAATTGTAACTATGAATGCAAAGGAAAGACTGGAACCAAGCGATATAGGTTGTCTGGGTTTGCAAATTGGTGCGGACGGGAGCGATCGACGCAACCTTTTAGTAAAATTTAACAGCTATACAAACCCATTTTAGTAACCAACTTTACTCAG
>JZLH01S0504928.1:25886-36869 GCA_001188425.1 Eucidaris tribuloides
CTTCTACTTCTTTCTTCTTCTTCTCAGTTTCTTACTTTTAAGTCTCTCTTCTTCTCTTCTTTCTTCTTCTTCTTCTTCTCCTACTCTCTTCTTCCTCCTCTGCCTCCTTTTCTTCCCTCTTCTTCTTTCTCCTTTTCTTCTCCTCGTCATCCCTTTCTCTTCTCTCTCATGTGTTTGTCATTATTAATGAAAGACTCTTTCCACTACTCCGCATACTGATTATCCTAGTGCATCAGTACATGTATTGACAATACCAATAGTAATAATATTCGCAAAATCATGTTGGCGATTTCACTTTCAGCTTCGAAGATTATACGGCGTCTCGCTTTACAGCGCAAGCACAATGTTGCCGAAATTGTGTTCGTACGCACCACTCGCCCGCCGGCGTCATGACGAACACAAATTGCCGTTCCTTTTCCCCATTTTGGAGAGGCGTCGGGAGCGCGTTTGAATTGGATTATATTTCATGGTAAATTTATTCATTAACTTACTCAGTCGGCTATTTAAAGTGGCTGATCGTGTTTTGATAGTTGTATATGGTAATAAGTGGAAAAAATAAACTCAACCTCAACCAGTATTGCCGTAACAATTATTGTATGTCGGGGCAACACTCAAAGCCGTTTAAATAATACACGCCTGCAGTTTCTTTGTTTCGTAGGCTCAGCGATAAAAACGGCTGGTTTAAAATTTTATACACGCTGTTTACTGTGATCATGGAATTGTTTAAACGTTTGAAATAATGTTAAAATTGAAACAGCAATGGCTACTAATTTTTTTTATAAATAAATGATAAAAATTGAACATTGCTGTCAAGAAACCCAGTTTGTTTTGATTTGATTTGTTATGTTCGTATTTATAAGAACAAAATAAATGAATATACATTGGATTACAAAATACAATCAGAAATGATATAACGTAATACAACTGTGTGCTTGAACGCCGCATAGTAATGTTTAATCATAATGATAATACAGTATTTATATAAAGCCAACTACAAAGTATTATAAATTGAAATACGAGGAGGTCTAAGCTAAGCTTGCACAACTTGTAGACCCCCTTACGGTAATAATTAAAAGTTAACTGGTTGAAATTATTTTAAATTTGTATAAAGTGTAATCAGGTGTTAAAATTGAATCCATGCAGAGGACGAATAAGACCGAAGCGAAACAGAAAGGGTGTGCAGTGCAAGGGTGAATAAACAGCCTAAACCTAGTTGTTTAAACTTTTAAACAATACCTGATCAGTGGTCGGTACAGTGAATAGTCGTGTAAACAAATTAATACAGTTTTGCGCTATAAGATTTTGTGTTTGTGTTATTGAATTGTTTGTCGTCATCGGGTTATGTAATAAATCGAGAATCGATGCGATAGGCTGTTGATATGTTTCTCTATAAAGTCCATAGCCATTTTGGCTCTACAGTGGGCCAAGAGAAGGAAGAGGGGCTAGCATAATCGCCTCGCTCTGTAACGTCTGTGATACCAGGTTACAGGACGCAATTATTTTCAAAATTAAGGGATGCAAGGTAGAGCTAGTCTGTCAACTCGACAGAGAAGCCCATGTCATTATATCTGAAGGTCAGAGGTGCCTTTGAGGGGTAAATTATGATAAATCACAGTAAACGTTAAAATCTAACCCTTTATGAGCTTTTGTCCTAATATGACAATATTGTTTTGCGATTAATGAATAAGGTTCGTAATAAATATGAGGAATATTTTACAATAATAGATAATAAATAATAACAACGTTATGAAAGCGCCTAGTAAGGCGCTTTAAGACGACATAATAAATGATAATGACAGATAATGAATAATAATAATAATAATAATAATAATAATAATAATAATAATAATAATATATAATAATATATAATAATAATAATATAATAATAATAATAATATAATAATAATATAATAATAATAATAATAATAATAATAATAATATTAAGATTGGAAACTAGTAGAGCCCACACAACTGTCTAAACTGTTATAGATCGAACAACAGAATTATTAACAACTTAAAAACATACAAGAATACAAGAATACAACTCTAGAATATCAATTGTTTTCAACCGTAATTTAGCGGGAAGTTCATAATACCACAATTGATATTAAATACAATTTGAACGATACCAGTTTATGTTGTCATATTACTATTACATATATTATGAAAAGAATGTGGATTATTCAAATAAAAATGTTCATATGTGATTTCAAAAAAGAATAGCAATAAGTTTGGCCTCAGGCTTTTAGCATTTAGTTTTTCTTACTTTGGCGCTGATTTGTAATAAAAAACCAAAAGAAAACAAAAGAATTTGATTTAAGTATTTTCATATGCGTGAAAATTTTATCTTTCATTAATTCATATGAGCATGAAGCAAATATTTCATTGTTTTATTACCAGAAAAACAAGAATTAAGAAATAATGTCATTAACATTTCATGCTAAAATAATTCAGCATAGGTTTTAAGGAAATCTCAGTTGGGATTAACAAGTTTCATTTTGACACTTTTTGTCATTATGCATAGTTATGACAATAATGGAACGAATTGATAAATTAACGTAAGGCTACATTGTGGAAGGCCTTTTTTTTCAAGTTAAAAATTGTCAACTTTGATATGTGAAGTAGTGTTCAAAGAGCAAATAAACAGCCCTAGAATACAAAGTTTGGAAAGTTTATGCAGCCTCTGGTAAGGTACTTCCATGAATAAGCAATTAGTACTCTCACCCGACTATAAATTAGTCAGATCTACATCAAAATAAGTCTATGGGAGAATGGGCAGGTGAATCTGGTCAACTGAGTGCTTTGTATAATTAGATTTTCATTCGTTTAAAAGCACTAAGTCATCACTTTGAAGTAGCACATTTTTTCAGGGCTTCATTTTGACACTTACCAAAGAACACTTGAGCATTGAAGATTATCGCAGCTCACAGTTTTTTCAACTCTGGTAAATGTTAGGGCCTGTTGGCTTTAATGAACGCAATATAATGTTACGCATTTATTTTTGTATAAAATATCGTGTTCGCGTAATAGCAAGGAAAATAAACTTTATTTGCGATGAAACTAAGTTAATTATTTGGTAAAGAATGAGCATTTGGGCAGCTTGATTAGCACCTTTGGCTATACTCTGGTTTCCACATTGCGCAAGCTTTCTACAACTTGCATTTTTTGTCATTGCAAAAATATATTTTGTATCATTTATTATGTGTTGTTTGGCAAATAAACTCAAACTCAAAACTCAAACTCAAAACTCGAACTCATTTAATTCTTTGGTATTTGGACCGTAAATAAGTAAACACATCGATAGATTGAAAAAAAACAGTAACGCGGCAAAATAAGAAATCCAATTGCTTCAAATCCGTAGATAATGTTTGATTTATCCGAGAACGTCCGGCGTTCAAAGATTTTAAAGCAGTGTGATCTCATTTGCAAACGATCCCGCGCAGACCAGGAAAAGATAACGCTATGCCTTAGTCTATGATGAAGGGCATGTCTGTGAAATTTGGGGTCAGTATTACGTAGAATTGAAAAATGCGAAAGAAAAACAATAGCCGTTTAGTGTCAAGCTTCTATGGTAGGAATTTTTTTCTCTATCGCGAGATAAAAATTCAAATCAGAGCCTAACGGTCACATCATTCCACTAAAAACTGAGTTTCTAGGCTCCCATATTTTGCAAGAGGTTCGCAGACGGCATTTTCATTTCTAACTGCATTGTCATTTACACAATGTTAATTTTTTCGGCAGCAAATTGACATCCACGTGCCTTTGAAAGCCGTCTATCTGTCTGTGAATAGAATGCGTTATAACAATGTTTCGAGTTACAAAAGTCTGAGGCTAGATTGATCCTCTATCTACAGTGGTCTCCGATTAAGGTCTAGTAAATAATGAAGCCCTGAAAAATCGCTGTTCAAAACGATCAATTAAATGCTTTTAAAAGTTGAAAAAATCAGTAAACGACCATTCCGATTTTCCATTCATGGAAGTGCTGTGAGAGATTTTCATCCACATTATCCAAATTATTTGCTAGTGAAGAGCGTAACTGTGTAAACTCTGAGTCATGAAAAAAAATAACGATCAATCATTTGATCTTCATTCATCATTAATGTTGATAAGTACAGAGATGAACAGCAAATTTATTCGCAACGTTCCTTACTTTAAACTCCCTAAGCACCGGCGCCTAATCAAACTCTTTACACAGGCCTCGAGGCAGCCTCTTCTGGTTTGCGTCTAGGTTGGGCTTGGTTCTTAGACATTGTCAATAACTTATGCCGTCATTATAAATACGCCGACTTGCCCAGTTTACTGAGGATCGGTGGTTTATAATGTGACTTTTCCTGTTCAGTTCTGCAAAGCAAGATCCGCAATATGTTAGCGACCTCTCTCCGCAGGCACACCTAACTGACATTCGAATTAACATTTGTCAGTCGTAGGTAGCATTGTTCGTTGTTGTTCTACACTGTATCCATGCCCACAACCATGAACATTGCCAATGATTTTTGTTTGAAGTTATATGTGACGCATTTTCTCAAAATTCGTTTCTGACTATATTGTTATGAATGTGGCATATGGGCGGGGGGGGGGGGAGTGAAACATTACGTCATAATGACGTCACGATCAGCCAGGACAATGAGTGCTCCTTAGAAGATTTCGTTATTTAATGACAGAAATTTATCACGTTATATTATCAACCTTACTTAATCACTAGGTGATCTTACAGTTCTAAGCTTATCCTATTACTTCCACCGCCGCCGCCTCCGCGCCATCACCACACCACCACTAACCACCACCTCTAACCACTACCATCACCACACCACCATCGATTCCACTTTTCGACGGTGAGGGGTGGGGGCAAGAGTAAGAAAAGCATTCGGTGCGCTCTGCGCGCAAACTACACATGGGACTTCACGCAAAAAATTGAACAATTAATGTGGCTATATTTAGTTGGTTATTTTTTATATGAAGTTTTAGTGTTGTTTCTAGTGTATTGCACTGGGATTTCAAACATAATCATTGGATTACGTTTTATGATTTTTTTTCAAGTCGTCGTATGGGGGGGGGGGGCAAAAACGATATGTTTTCCCCATGCCGCCTCCAGGATCGCGCCCCTGTACAACCATTACCAGTACCATGGAGAAGTTGTTGGAAACAGTTCTTCCCTTTAAAAAAAAAAAAAATCGATCCTATATTGGTCATTGACGCTGCGAATTTAATCATCGATTCGAACATTCACTACTAGCAATATATATGATTGAATTGTAACAAAGGGGGGGGGGCGCTCAGTCCCACCAAAACTCGCCACTGTCATTATCTCATCATCATAATTACACGACATCATCATTACCAAGAACTTCACTAATTTCCCTTTTCGTGAAAAAGATCAATGCTCCTGTTACAGTCTGATTTCACAATATTACGTAAGTCCCCATCATGTCCTGCTGTTGCGGTGTACCTTATCATATCAATACATCATATATTTCAGAAGAAATACAATATCCTGTAAAGGGTGCAAAGTTGTGAATTAAAAAATTAATCGAGCTGCATATGTCGGTTTGTTTTGAACCTCTTATATGTTCACAACGGCTCATTTTCTTTGGAAATATCATATCCTATTTTTCTTTGCCCCCTTTTGTCTTGGCTTAACGCATGTTTTAACTTTCAAATGCCGATGGTTCAAAAACAACTGAGACAAGATTGGACTTGCTCTTTTGCTACGCCTGGAGAAGAGAAGAGAAGAAAGGGAGAGGAAGAAGAGTAGAGAAGAGAAGAGAAGAGAAGAGAAGAGAAAAAGAAGAAAGAGAGAGAAGAGAAGAGAAGAGGAAGAGAAGAGAGGAGAGGAGAGGAGAGGAGAGGAGAGAGAAGAGAAGAGAAGAGAAGAGAAGAAGAAAGAAAGAAAGAAGAGAAGAGAAAGAAAAGAAGAGAAGAGAAGAGAAGAGAAAGAAGAGAAGAGAAAAAGAGATGAAGAGAAGAGAAGAGAAGAGAAAGAGAGGAGAAGGAGGGGAGCAGAAGAAAGAGAAGAGAAGAGAAGAGAAGAGAAGACAAGAGATAGAGAAGAGAAGAAGAAGAGAAGAGAAGAGAAGAGAGAGAAAGAGGATAATTGTTCAGCTCTCATATGCTCTGATCGTGAAAGACGTTCCAAACTTGAAGTGTCAAAATTCTCATACTTGATGTTTTACAAACAGACTAATTGAAGATAATGATGTCGACGGTCGTGAAATTTTTGAGATGCGCGTATTATTACATGTGGTGCTAGCATCTATGTGTACACTATCACTCCTGAAAGATTCTGTGATGTACTATATAATTATCCTAATGGCACAATTGGGCACATTCTGTCCGACTTTTGCAAAAAGGAAGCAATTGAAAGCAGTATCATAGTCTTATAAATGCAGATATTCGTGTCTGTAAATTTATATTGGCATCTATTCAATATCACAGCATTTTTGAACGCAAAATATCAGTTCAACTAGAATGATATTTCTTCTCCAAATGCCAGAAGGTACAGCGTGCTAGGATGATTCGAGAACAACAATAACTCAAATTTGCTGTGATATTTTAATCTGCTTAAACTTTTGGCCTAGAGTAGGGGCAAATACTTAAAACTTTTGGGCGTGGTCCTTTATAACAAATTGTGTTGTTATCATAATGCCACAACTCTTTTGCTAGAATAATAAACTGAAATGAAATCTAAACTTACTGAATAAATACGCCTGTCAAATTCAAGACCTAAAAAAAAATTGTTCTATAATATTTCGACACCACTGAAAAAAAATACTGTTTAAATTTACTGAACTCTCAGTGACACTGTCACATCATATCCCCCAATCTTCAGGAAAGGAGGTGTTAATCATTTAATAATGAATTTAAAAAGTTGATGACCCTTTTATCTATCTATCTATCTATCTATCTATCTATCTATCTATCTATCTATCTATCTATCTATCTAATTACACTATCTATCCATTTAATCTATCTTATATCACCCTAACCCCATTTACCCATCTGATCTATCTATGTATCTATTTAATCTATCTATCCATCCATCTATCTATCTATCTACCTATTACTATTCCATCTATCTTATCTATCTATCTATCTATGCTATCTATCTACTATCTATCTATCTATCTATTATCTATCTAATTTATATCCTATCTATCTATCTATGCTGTCTGTCTATCTATCTATCCATTATCTATCTAACCTTACTGAATAAATATCGTTTGTTCAATTCAAAACCGGCAAAAAAATTAATCAATATTTCGACATCCTAAAAAAAAGTCTGTTTAATTCACTGAACCTCTCAGTCAACTAATCAACATCATATCCAATTTCAGGAATAGGAGGTGTTAAATCATTAATCCTGAAGTATGACCTTCTATTCTATATAATTATCATTCTATCTATCCATTATTATCTTCTATCTATCTACTACCTATCTACATATCTTCTATATTTCTTTATCTACTATCTACATAGTATCATATTTACTTATACCCCTCGGAGTACTTTCTTTGTATATCATATTATTTTTTTTTACCTCTTACTCTCACTGAATCACGCAATTGTTTATTATTCACATTACTTACTCACTCTCCAAACGAGTCTAAAGGAGTGACCCCAGAAATCAATCTCAACAATTGAAAATCTTTGAACGATTTCTATTAAACAGACACCCAGACAAGATTCTGTATCCATTTAGAAATTATCCAAGATTGTGTCACGTGAACCCAATTAGATTAATAGTGGCGAATATGTAGCACTGGACCTATACCTTCTATTAATAAATTGATGACCGTGACACGGTTTTTTATAAAACTTCTTTTTTTTGTCCTCACTTACATTCGATATATTTTCGCCGACGTCTAATGTTCGACAAGCAGGAGAGATATAGGTCGCAACCGCCAAGCATAATATATTATGCTTGGGGTTGCGACCTATATCCTCTCCTGTGTCGAACATTAGACGTCGGGAAAATATATCGAAGTAAGGAGTGACAAAAAAAAACGAGTTTTATAAAAACCGTGTCACGGTCACAATTTATTAACTAGAAGGTATAGGTCCAGGTGCTACATATTCGCCACTATATCATAATGGTTCACGTGACACAATTTGGATAATTTCTAAATGGATACAGAATCTTTGTCTGCGGGTGTCTGTTGCTAATGAAATGTCAAAGATTTCAATTGTGAGATTGATTTCTTGGGGGTCACTCCTTAGACTCGTTTGGAGTTAAGTGAAATTCTTAATAACAATGCGTGATTCAGTGAGATTAAAGAGTAAAAAATATAATACTGATAACAGATAGATAAATGTACGCTGGTAGGTAGGTAGGTAGGTAGGTAGGTAGATAGATACATGTAGATAGATAGATAGATAGATAGATAGATAGATAGATAGATAGATAGAATATATAGATAATAATAAAATAGAAGATGAAAAAAGATACATACATAATAAAGGTCAATACTCATATTAAATGATAACAACCTCCTTCCTGAAGATGCATAATGATTGACTCGGTTACTGCATATTACCAGTAAAATTAAAACATACTTTTTGTTTAGATGCGAAATACTGATAATATTTTTTTCAGGTTTGAATTGAACAAACATATTAATTCAGTAAAGTAAGATAATAAATGATTGATAAGTAGATCAGACAGATAGGATAATAGATACGATAAATAGATAATCGATAGAAATATAGATAGATAGATAGATACCGATACGAAGATAGATAGGATAAATAGGATGGACTAGTAGTAATAAGAGATAGTGATGGAAGATAGATAAATAATACATAGATAGATAAGATGGTAAAGCGTAGATATAAGAATGATAAGATTAGATAAGTAGATAATAATAATAGATAATAATTAGATAGATAATAATAGATAGATGATAATAGACTAAAAGGGTATACTTCATCTATAAATATTAACACCTCTTTTCCTGAAGATTGGATAGATGGACAGTACTGAGAGTTCAGTAAATTTAATACAGTATTTTTTTCAGGTTCGAAATATATGATAGAACATTTTTTTTAGTCTTCGAATTGAACAGCGTTTATCAGTAATGTCTTCAAGTTTATTAATCTAGCAAATAGAGTTGCATTATGAACACATAAGTGTTATAAGATGACAGGGGGCCCCCAAATTTAAGTATTGCCCGCATCTGCAAAAGTAATCAAATTAAGAGAATATCACACAAATTGAGTTATTTCGTTGCCTCCAAGAGACTCGCGAATACAAACTAAGACGTCGTATGCCTTCTGGCAATGTCAAAAAATATATCATTCTATGAATGAATTTTTGCCAAAGTGCTATAGATATTTGAATGATCAAATATAATTTACAGACACAAATCTATTTATAAAGAATACTGATACTCTTTCAATGCTCCTTTTGCCCCAAGGCGACAGAATCGTCCAATGTCCCTAAAGATATATGTCCATCCAGAATCTCAGGAGTGATAGTGTACACATAATGTACGCACCACAATGTAATAATATGCCATCTCCGGCTCCAAAATGTTCACGACGCCGACATCAATTACTTCATTAGTCGTTGTAAACATCAGTATGAGAATGACACTTCAAGTTTGGAAAGTCTTTCATCGATTCAGAGATACTGGAAGTGAACAATCTACTCTTCTCTTCTCTTCTCTTCCTCTCTCCTTTCTCTTCCTCTCTCTCCTTGCTCCTTTTCTCTCTCTTCTCTTCTCTCTCTTCTCATCCCCTCCTCTCCCCCTTCTCTCCTGTTCTCTTCTCTTCTCTCCTTCTCTCTTCCTCTCTTCCTTCTCTTCCAGACTGGCCGGTCTCTTCTCTTCTCTCTCCTCTTTCTCTTGTCTTCTCTCTCTTCTTTCATTCTCTCTCTTGCCGGTCAGGTTTTCTCTCTCGTTCTCTTCGCAATCCTTCGCTCCTATCATTGAATCCGTCTTATTCCTCTCATCTCACTCCCGTTCCGGCTTGTCTACTCTGTTAGTATGACCCCCTCGCCTTTCCTCTCTTTCTCTGCTCTCTACAACTTTTATCTAGTCAAGTAATACTACTCATTTTTCTCTTCTTTCTCTATACCCCTTCTCTGGATGGCTTTTCTCTGCAATTCTTCTTTCACCCCTTCATCTCTCCTGTTTAACTATCACGTATGAATATAAATCTGTACTCCAGAGATTATAATCCCTGCTTTTCAGCTTGCATCGTTCATGCTTCGTTCTCGGCCTCGGGTACAAAAAGCAGTCCACATCTTTCCAAAAGTGTTTTTGAAATCAATCGTCATTCGAGTTAATACAGCGTTAAAAGGATACCTCAAGACAAAAGGGGAAAAAAAATAGAATTTGTATATTTCCAAAAGAAAGACCGTTTTGTGAAATAATAATGAGTTCAAAACAACCGATCATATGCAGCTCGATACAGTTTCTTATATATAATCACACCAACTTTGCACCACCCTTACAAGGGATACTGTATTTCTTCTGAAATAGATGGTATTCTCGAGCAGGTGATAGAGGCCTGATACTCACGCTAGCCCCAAAAACAGAGAATCGAAGGTACGGACTTTACGTAATATTTGGAAATCAGACGTACAGACATGATCTTTTCACAAAAAGGGAAATTAGTGAACGTCATTGTATATGAGAAATTCGCGACTCGATAAAACTATCAGAACCGATGACGCAATAATACTGTGGACGTTTGTCGATGGCGTTACTGAGCAGCCCCTCCCCCGCTGATCACCTTTCTGTTAAATCAACCATAATACATATTGCAGTAGTGAATTTTACGATTCGATCGCTTTAAATTGCCCAGCTCAATGCCAATATAGGATTCGATTTTTTTTTCTTTTTTTAAAGGAAAACTGTTTCCACATACTCTCCATGTAACTGTAAGGTTTAGTCGACAGGGCGGCGATCCTGGAGCATGGGCTCAAAAATTATCGGTCTTTGGGAGTGGTGCCACACCCCGCTACCCCATACCACACTTGAAAAA
>JZLH01S0505004.1:0-12472 GCA_001188425.1 Eucidaris tribuloides
CCAAACGAAAATACGTTCCGCCGCCCCTGTTTTGATCAATTTACATTTATGTGATTACAATTGATTATACCATTTTACTTTCTCCAGTTGCAATTACAATTACTAGAAATTATTTTTCATGTAGTTACAGTATTATTATCATTTTGGTTGGGGGGGGGGGGGTACACATTTTACCAATTTATGTAAACTAGTCATAATGGCACACTTACAAACACTGCTCCAACATATTCCTGTGTAAAACAGCAAATATTAATAATACAGCAGAGTATACAAAATAGACTAAAGATATTAAAGTTCAATATTCTTTGAGCGTCTCTTTTGCATGCTGAAATATTAACACTGGTATATATAAAAGAAAATGACATCTAAGAACCATTGGCAAAGTATAGGAGCTAGAAACTCAGTATAAGTGGAATTATTGTGACTCCGATTTGAATTTTTGTGTTATATAGAAACAAAACCTCCTAGCATAGAACACAAAATAAGCTGACTGTTGATTTTGAGAGCAATTTTCAATTCTGGATAATTACCGATCTTCAGATTTCTCAGACAAGTCCTTCATACATAGCATAAGGGCATGAGTGATGTTTTGCTGTAAAGCGAGAGGGGTGCAAATGAGATTCTCTGCCTTTAAACTGAATTGAATTTTAAGTCAATGTTTGATACATTCACATCAGAGGAAGATGAGCCTGTGTGACTGAGTGGTAGCAGTACTAATCCAGATTTTCCAATTTGGTTTTGTCCCCATTATAGTGAGCAGATAACTGGCATATTTTGGGTCGAATCGTTCAAATTGGATAAAAGCCACCAAATTGTGGTATGGAATTCCTTGAGGGTGTCCTATCAGAAATAACGCGGCCACGTGAAATTGCCAATTGTGGGTTATGGGGGCCATTTTCCAAAATGGCCGCCATATGAGACCTAATATTGCAAGTTTTAAATGATGTTTGAGTGAACCGTCCATACGCAAGAGTTCGGCTATCATTTTAAAGACATTTTGAATTTTCCTACAAGACGAACCACACTTGATTTGGATTGTGCTAAATTGACAGCACTTTGAAAGGCAAAAATGTGAGTTTTTTAACGTTTTTTTCCAAAAAATTGATAGTGTTATGAATATATATTTCTACTCTTTTCAAAACATTTTGTCAAGGAAGACATCAAAACTTTGCGATAAAACTGCACCAATATATAGTCAATATTGTACTCGAATGGATGGCACATCACTGCATTTTTATAAAATGGTGATATTGGCTCTAAAGTCTAACACCAAGTGATCCAGCTAAAACAGCAATGCTCTTACGTTAGCAACACGCTTGGAGCTACTCCCGTGCCGAAACTGGTTCTTCCATAGCTCGCGTAGCGTTTTTTGGACCGCTGTTTATGTCTAGACACACATTTTATGAATGGCAATAATGAATATAAAAGGCATTAATTTGGCTATTACCTTTCAACGTAAAGTGTCCTGAGGTGTCCTTCAATAAGGCTGCAAAGATAAACTTACTGATACATTTACTGTCCGGCAAATAGGGTTGGCTAATTTACGTGACTTTGGGCTGTGGCCGTGCGGTTAATTCAACGCGTTGATATCAATGGAGCGCGGGTAGGATGAGGCGGTAAGATGTCCTGTGTTGTGAAGTGGGACGGCTCGGCAACATTGCCCGTGTCCTGGGTAGTATATCATCTTTGCGGGCACCCATTATTCTATGGGCTTGCCTACATGGCAATCTGGTTAGCAATTTGAAGATTGTTTCGTTTGAATGGCAACCTACTCTTACAATGTGTACATAGCTCTATTAAGAAGAATCAAATTCTTGACAACAATGATACACAATTTTCAATCAAATGTAAGTGTACAGCCTTCATAGCAATTTGGACCAGAAATTGCACTTTTTGTCCATTTTTCTGCCTGACTTTGAATTTTTCTTTAAATATGGTATTTTGCCAGATTTACGGAAAAATGTAAATATTGACATCAAAACTTTTCAAAGCGAATGGCAGATCTAGCCGTGGGTCAACTCATGGGAGGGGGTGGGATCCAATCACATCATTCAATTATACTTTTAGATGGTGGATTTTTAAAGCCCTGTGTAAACGACAACATACAGCAGCTATTGAATGGTGAGGGTTTTGTTTTGGCTAACTTTTTCTATCAAAATGTAACAAAATCGGCATTCATATTTAATTTTATAGGAATCTGCCATTTCCATACAAGTCATGATTGAGTAAAAGCAATTCCGTGGTGATTGCCAAGAAGCAAACGAATGGGATAATCTTTAATCTTCAGAGAAACACATTTTATGATGTATTTAGTTTCAAAGTAATCTCGAAATTAATTACACTGTAATGTAGGACAAAATGGAATTAATGTAAAGTCGATAAAATGAAGTTATAATAACCCTCTTTTCGATTTGAAATTATAATTGGGCACCCGGTGACTGGAAACTTACAATTAAATTTCCTAGAAATGCAAAATGCTGCACAACATATATGGTCACATAGGTAATGGATTTTGGAGAGAAAATTTCTACATTAAAATTGTTTGAATTGAGGGGTCGTGGATAAAACTGCTAACCTCACTTTTGTGAAATTGAGTACAGCACGAGCCTTTTTCACGATCCTTATCCCGCCACTCTACTGCGGTAAAATATAATATTTGAAATTCGACCAATAAGATGGTCAATAAAAAGGACACAGGGAAACGTATCAACTTTCGGCAGCATAATATACTCAAGCAAAATTTCAAGATGTTTTCAATATGTTTGTGCTTTGTGGTTAGCACTGATCATCATCCGCCTAAATTCAGAGCGGCAAGTTTTTTTGGGCAATTCTACATTTCGGTATGAAATTACAAGGTAGCTGGTAAAACAAAAAGATTATTCAGATTTGTACGAATTTCACTTCAGTCGTAATTATATAATCTCCTTATTGCAAATTTTAAAGCAAGTTTGCACTTTTTTACTTGTGGTACCCCACTATTTTCATCTGAAAACAGAATATATAATTTTTTTCTGTGGAAAGTTTATGTTTAGAAGCATCCCAAGAATCCACCTCATTCAATAAAGTAGTAGTTGTGGTAAATAATACATAAATTTAATGAATGACCAAATTTTCCCATGGGATTACGCGTGTATTCAACTTTCAGGCAGAAATAGAGTGCTAACTGATTTTAATGTAAAGAAATGACATACAATTTACAAACTTTATCTTAATCTTTATTCTCCATATTCACAAGGGTCATCCTTGATGTTTACTCTTTCATTTGACTAATTTTTCAAGCACTGACCGTGATTTTATGGATTGTTTTGGCAAACTTTAAAAATGCCGACCCTCTCCTGCAAAATGCACTTTTTTTGTGGGTTAGCATTATCATTCGCTGACCCCTCGTATTGATAAATGTGACTACGGGATCAATATTGGCCCGCGCTACAGCTGGTTCAAGTGAGTTACAGGAGGTTATCTCTGAGCGAGCACAGCCAGCGAGCGGCTGAAGGGGAAAAAAATTCATTGGAGAAGGGGAAACCAAATACCTCTTGTATAACCAATCCATCATGTATTCCTGGTGTCAGCGTATCATAATATATAATTGTAATGGCCCTTTTTTAAAACGAACAATATAGACTAAATTCACCCAACCATCGATAGTAAGCTCTCTATAGTAGATTTAGTGCGTATATGAGAACTACTACGGGACGGGAGTAAGTGGGGTCACGCAGCAAGCATTAGATTGCTTATGAAATACCCACAGAGAATATTATATTTTCGGAACAGTTCAGTGATTATGAAACAAAGCAATCCATTAACGATGGAAAATCTCCTACAAGATTTAAAACACGATTTACGAGTTCATTGGGGATGTTGTGTTTTGGCGTCTACAAAGAATTTCACATTATTCTCTGACTGTAAATAAAGACAAAAGGAAGCTATTGACAGAAAACTGTCCGACTTAAATGAATGTATTCTAAGACAAATTACACAATTTCTTTGGATACGACATAAAATGACGTTTAATCTTTGTGACAACTGTCAGTGTTTGTAAGGTTGCGGACACAAAAGGAATAGATTTCTCTTCATTAGTTTTTTTTTTATAACTTCCGATAATAAAAGTTGGATAAACAAGGAATAGAAGAATCCTAATGAAACTGATGTTTTTACCAATATTTATACTATACTTACTTTTGCATAAGCAAGCCCATTAGTAGATGCAAATATTACTCATTCCATTATTGTACAATTTGTTAATATGCATGTTTAGAGGTTGCATTTTGTTAGATCTCCCAGTTTTGTTTGCTAGTGTCCATTCAGGCTATTTCTTATATCGAATAGGCCAAATCGATTTAGATATTGGTGAAGTAAATATTTGTAGAACTAAAAGCACGCCGGAGGCATCTTGTTTTCGGATATCTCCGTCGATCGCTCATTGCCGGTTCTGGTTCGCCGATAACTGAAGAACCAACTGATTACGCCTGTTAATTAACGGGGTTGAGTTAAATGTTGACGATAACTGATAACGCAAATATGAACTGATGTAAGATTTTAAATGAAAGTCAAAGGCCAAAGGACACAGAGCCGAATACAATGTCTAAATTTGGTTCATCTACTGGCGATAACTCAAGAATAGTTTACTACCGTGGGTCAGCATGTAAATAAGGATACCGATGAACGGTTATTAGGTTTTTTGGAGCCAGTAGAAGTTCAAAGGTCAAAAGTTACAAGGCTTACATATCTGTTTTACTTGTTAGCACAAATATTAAACTCAAGAACGGCAAATGGGATTTAATGTACACTCTTTTTCAAATTGTGGGGTACTAGAGTCACATGCGATAAAAATATTGTGTTTGGTGTTGAAGCGTCAAAGGTCCACGGGGCCTCAAAAATGGCTATTGGAGCTCGTTAACATGATAACATGAGAAATATATAGTATAGGAATTGACCAATTGAACTACGCTACATTTGGAGTTGAAAGATCAAAGGTCAAGAGTCACATTGACTGTTTACGTTCCTGATTACAGTCTCGTGTCATGGTAACTTTTGTTTAGGAATTAATGGATCAATTGGGTTAGCAAGCCTGTGGCGCTTTTCGATTTCTGCCAGATTGGTGTGGGCAGTACGGTATCAGAGGCAACCCATCGACCTGTCTAGTCAAACTACTCTAGTTGTTCTTACAACCAGCTTCTTTACTACTTCATACAACATTTAAAAAGATGTATTGGTTGAAATATACCGGCTTTGTGCCGGAATTGTACTCATAACAACATTCTCCTACTTGAAAAGTCATATTTTATTGAATTTTTCGTTGTAAATGATAGAAAGAAGTGATTATGGGTCTGGTATTATTATCTTTTTGGATTTAATGTGATGGCAAAAACCATGAATTTTGGCACAAAAAGACATCGGGAAATTGGCCAAGGGGAAAATGCATTTTTATGATGGAAATACTGATTCTGGCCGGCCATGTCTTGAATAATTCGAAAAAATGCCGCCATTTTGGACTTTCGCCGTGGCCCGGCGTCCTTTTCGTGAATAGGTTGGCCCAAAATGACTGCTACATGCCAATTCTTTCATGCTTTTATCACAATTTTGAACGATTTTCAGTTATCTGCTCCACTATACTGGGTTCCTACATGGCATCCTGTTGAGCAATTTGAGATTCGTTGAATGGAACTACTCTACCATGTGTGGGATCATAGCTTTATTAACGAAATCAACATTCTTGAACGAACATGATACAAAATTTCAATCAAATTAGTCGTAACTTTCATAGCAGTTTTGGACCCAGAATTTTGCACTTTGTCCTCATTCTCCTGAACTGTGATTTTTTCTCTTTAAATAAGGGTATTTGGCCAATTTACAGAAGAAATTGTAAATGTGCCATGCAAAACTGCTTCCAAACGACCGCAGATCTATATCTTAATGACTTTGTGACATGCTACAATCATTCCGTTCTTATTGTTAAAAGGCATCCATTTCCCAAACTCAAGAGCGTAGGCCTATACCACAAAGCATACAGTAGGTATTGAATATGGTGAGTGGTTTGTTTGGCAACTTTTGTATCAAGTAACAAAAATCGCCATTTAATATTATTTGTTATAAGAATTCGCATTTCCGATACAAGTCATATAATTGAGTAAAAAGCAATTCGTGAGTAAGTTGCAAGAAGGCAAACGATATGGGAAACTTTTAAATCTTCGAGAAGACAGAACGCATTTTGTGATTATTCGATAAGTTTCAAAAGTAATTGAAAATAATTGTACCAACTGTAATGAGATGCGACAAATGAATTATGTAAGGTATAAATGAAGTTAATAACCCTCTTTTCGACAATTTGAAATTATAATTGGCACCGCCGGTGAGAAACTGAGAATTTAATTTTACAGAAATGCAAACTGCGCACACATAACATTATGTCACATGGGTAATAGATTTTGGAGAGAAATTCTAGGCATAAAGTTGTTTGAATTGAGGGGGTCGGTGAGTAAAGCTGTAACCTCACGTTTGTGAAAATTGAGTTACACCGTTTTCAACGATCCTTATCTCCGCACTCTACCTTGTGTATAAAATATATATTTGAATTTGACCAAAAGAGGTCAAGTAAGAAACCAAACGTATCAGACTTCGGCCAGGCTAATATAGTACTAAGGCACAATTTCAAGATGTTTCTCAATATGTTTGTGGCTTTGGGGTTAGCAACTACATATCGATCCTAAATTTTCAGAGCGACAATTTTTTTTTGGCATTTTTACAATTCGGTATAATACAGGTACTGGTAATAACAAGAAAGAATTTATCAGATTTGTAACGCAATTACTTCATCGTAAATAACTAATAAGTTCTCCTATTGCAAATTTTAAAGGCAATTTGCACTTTTTACTTGGGGTTAGCACTATTTTCATGCGAAAAGCAAAAAATATTTTTGTTGCTTCGGGAAATTTGATGTTTAGAAGCATCCCAAGAATCCAGCCGTCATTCAATAAAGTAGTAAGTTGTGTAAATAATACTTAAATGTTAATCTAATGACAAAAATTCCATGGGATTACGCAGTGTATTAATTTCAGGAGAAAATAGAGGCTAAATGATTTTATGTCAGAAATGACATAAAATTTACAACTATCTTAATCCTTATTCTCCATAACCATTCACAGAGGGTCATCTCGATGTTTACTCTTTCATTTGACTACAATTTCAGAGACACCGACCAAGAGGACCGTGATTTATTGGATTTTTTCAACAAGGCGTTAAAAATCGATTATCTCAAAATGACAGCTTTTTGTGGTGTAGCCATTATAGTCCGGCTGACCCCTATTCGAGTAAATGCTGAATACGGGATGCAATATTGCCTCGCTTATAAGCGTGTTCAAAGTGAGTTCCAGAGAATCGTCTGAGGCGAGCTGCAGACAGCGAGCGCTTTGAAGGGGAGAAACAATTTCATTTGGGAAAGAGGGAAATACAGAGCTACTCTTGGTAATAAAGTTCAATCCATCATGTTATTCTGGCGAGGTAAATCATAATATAGGCTGTAATGCCTTTTTTTTTACAATATAGAACCGGGCCTAATTCACCTCCAACCCTGAGAGAGTAAGCTTATATAGGTATTTAGTGGCGATGAGAACTAGCAGGGAAACAGAATAGAGTGGGGTCACCAGCAAGCATTAAGATTTTGCGCTTCATGAAAATAAAGCGCGCCACCTTTGAGAAAAAAAAATTAAATAGTTATTATGTCGGTAACATTTTCAGTGATTAATGAAACAAAGCAATCCCACATTAACATGGAAATGACACTCCTAAAAGATTTAAAACACACATTCAGATTCAATGAGCTGTTGTGTTTGTGGTGATCTACAAAAAGAATTTACACCTTTTATTCTCCTGATGTAAATAAAACAAAGAAGCTATTGACGAAAACTGTCCCACTTACACATCGATGTATCTAAGAAATTACAGCATTTCTTTGCGGATAGCACTTAATAAAATGACTGTTAATAACTTTTGTGACATATTTTGTCAGTGTTGTGTAGCAGTTGCGCACAAAACAAGATTTCTCTCATTAGTGTTTTTTTATAATTGGCGAGAATAAATTGGTAAACAGAAGAACTAGGATCCTATGAAACTGATGTTGTTGTACTAATATAATACATACTTACTTTGCATAAGCAAGCCCATGTATTAGATGCCAAATCTGCACTCATTTCCATTAGTTGTAACGAATTGTTAATGCGATAGCTTAGAGGTTGGTCATTTTGTTAAACTCTCATTTGTTGTGCTAGCAGTCGTCCATATTTCTTATCGAAACTCGCCGAATGAATTTAGATATTGGTTGAAGTAACAGCGACTTATTTTGTAGCAGACTGAAAAGCAGGCCAGGAGGCATCTTGTTTCGGGATATCCGTCAGTGGGCGTCCATGTGAGCGGTTCAGTTTTCGCGATAACATGAAGAAGCACATTGATTATATTTTAAATTAAACTGGGTGAGTTAAATGTATATGACCTATAAACGCAAAGATAAACTGGTAAGAGATTTTTAAATTGAAAGGTCAGCTAGGCCCAAAGGACACAGAGCGAATACATGTCTAGATTGTGGTTCATTATGGCGCATAGACGTCGAGAATACGGGTTTAACTTGGGTCACATGTAAAACTCAGAAGCAGCAGATGAAGTTATTAGGTTTTGGAGCAGTTAGAAGTTACAAAGTCAAAGAGTTACAAGGCCTGATATATCTGATTTTGAACTTGTTAGCCGTACGAATATTAACTCAAGAACGGGCATATGGGATTTCAATGTAACTTTGGTCAAATGCTGTACTCGTGAGTCACCTGATAAAAATATGATGTTTGAGTTGTTGAAGCGTCAAAGGTCAGAAGGCCCACGGGGCCTCAAAAATGGCTTGATTTGAGCTCGTTAGCAATAATAACTTGGAGAAGTTAGGCTTATCAGAATTTGTTGTAACTTTTCGAAGTAGTAAGTATGAGGACCAAATTGACTAGCCTACATTTTGGAGGTGAAGAGGATCAAAGGTCAAAGAGTCAAAAGGACTTCTTTTACATGTCACAACTTAAGTTTCGTTGTCATGGTAAGCGGTGAGAAGGAAGTGTGCAGAATTGGGACAACATGGTGGCTTTTCGATTTCTGCCAAGATTGTGTGGGAGCTAGGGTTTGCAGAAGGCATACCCATCGACTGTGTAACGGGTCAAACGCTACTCTGTTGTTTCTTACAACGAGCTTCTTTTACTACTCGCATACAACATTTAAAAGATGTATTGGTTGAATATAACGGCTTTCCCACTTTTGTGGCGGAATTGGTACGCTCAATAAACATTTCTCTAACTTGAAAAGTCATATTTGTATGAATTTTCGTTGTACAAGATAGAAAGAAGTGATTATGGCGTTGCATATTATTCTTTTTGGATTTAACGTAACTGCCAAAACATATCAGTTTGGACAGAATCATGCGAAATTCGGCCATGGCATGCAATAATATTAGAAATACTAATTCTGGCGGCCATTTTTGAATCATTACGTAAAAAAATGGCCGGCCATTTTGGAATTTCGCCGTGCCCGCGTACTTTTCGTATATGTTGGCGCCCAAAATGACTCTTAAGAAAAGATGCCCAATTTTATGGGCTTTATCACGAATTTGAAGCGATTTTCAGTTATGTCTCCACTATTGATGGTGGGCTGTAGATTCACCTCAACTATGCGAGAGGACTTAAGTGAGCAAAATGTATCTGACGGAGTTCCGATAGCCGATAGCTATCTGCAGTACAACGCGTTTTTTTTGGCTGTGGGTATACTGGTTACAGACAATACCAGAGCAGGCCGCTTCAATGAAACCTGAATCTGACTGACTGATTGAAAGTACATGTATGTAATTGTACTGCCAAAGGCACACCTACAACTACAAACAGGTCCACTGGTATGACTACTGACATGACCACTGGACAAAGTTCTGTACAGGCATCTTCCGCTGATTTCAGAGGGACTTTCTCAGAATTATCTAACTGAAAGAACGAAGCAGGTCATTTAAGATTTTCGGGCTGAAAATACGTGACGAGACAGTTGATGTAGCTATGAAGAAAATGCAGCATGTTGGAAGGTAACTTTAATTAGGCTCTACATATGTACCGCTCTGGCAATGGATTTTGAGAATGGGTGTTTCCTGTATTTGTCTTTTCAAAATTCACACATTTATTTTGTATTTGTAATTTAGCATTAAATTCAAAAGAAAGAGTGATGGATCTACCTTCTCGTGATGATAGTACGACTCATGCAAATGATGAGTGAATAAGAATAATTTATACCTAAAAATGTTTACTTGAGGCACACAATAATGTAGGAATGGTGGCAAAGTCACGTATCACTGCCCGCCAAGTTAACTGATTAAACATTAAAAATTAAAATGGTAAGCAAAGGTTCATGTATGATCATAACTTAATGAAGATTGCCTGATCGGAACTCCAGATGTGTTTATCCGTTAATGAGTGAATAAGGGAATTTGTTGTGTTGACAAGGGCAATATAACTTTATTAGCCACCCAATGCTGACATAGAAAACAACGAACAAATAAACTTTCATCTGATTAATACTGCCCATGGAGACAAGTTTATTGCAAAGTACCGGATAGAAATGCCTTAATGCAAACGATACACAAACAACATGCACAGAACACACACGCACCACACACAGCACACACGGGCACACACGCCATCGGCAGCGACGCACCACACACAGCGCACATCACACACACACACACACACACACACACACACACCACACACAACACACACACACACCACACAAGCAGCAACCACAGCACGACACACCACACACTCACCACACGCACAGCACACCACACAAACACAACGTATAACCCCTAAAAAAGGTCTTGCCCATCTAGACCTCATCAAATATCAGGTATAATATGAAGCTCATGTTAACTGTTGGAGATCAGTTTTGATTTACACTATAAACACGTCATATTCCAGACACCCCAGGAGGGACACAAGAATAACTTGTACTGATAGTCTTCGCAACGGGTTAGTAAAACCTTGGTAATGTTCATTTTAGTTTTTTCTTTATGAAAGAATGTTTACGAAGCAACACTTTGTCAGACTTGCACGAAAATATTTAAGAAAATTGTCTTACTACATGCACGACAAATTCATAGGTCATTGTGTCGTATGTGGGACCCCCACAATAACCTGGTGGCGGTTACAGTTTTCAGCCCTCTTCTAATAAACTTTGATGCATTCAGAGCTATCCTTTACTCCAATTATAATGAATTAAGCTTCTCTCTGCAGCAAATTAGCTCTGCTTATTGAAATCTGATAGAACTCTTGCATTACACTGTTGTTTAATTAAGTGAAAAATGCAAGAAAATTTAGTGGGGTAAATCTGGTGGATAAGCGGAGAGGATAAGCGGAGAGAGTAATGTAACAGAACTCTAATGGGAAATTGCAATTCACCTGGTACTATTTTGTTTTTCCTACTTTTTGAAGGCAGATGACGCTATCCTTGGAGTTATAATATGCATCTGACTAACATTGACACATGTTGTAGCTGAAACAATTCCTCAAAAGTAAAAGTGACCTTTTATTTGTATTCAAGGTCATTATTACTAATTATGACTGTGTTTAGCTCATTATGCTGGCCATTGACTTGCTACACGTTATGAGCATGAAAGGGTACTGCAATGTAGGACACACATGTATCTTCACTTCAGGGCTACCATTTTTGGTTGAAATTTCAACAATACACTCTACCGATCCATTTAATTAAAAACAATATTCTACCTAATCTAATCTCCTAAAATTTGTTAATTAGAGTCTTGTAGTAAAGCTTTTGTTTAATTAGTGTAATTAATGTTCAGTGTAACAAATCGGCAGACACAATTTTAAGACATATATTGCCTAATACCTGAAACACTACATCAGAAGATTCGAAAAGTAGTAAAAACTCATGACATTTTCCTAGAAGCTGCAAGTGTGCTCTTTACACCATGACAGTCAATTTTGAACCATGTGACTTAAATACTGACAAGTTGCAGGATGAGGTTGTCAGTCATGAGACACGAAAACTGTAACATTGTTTTGTTATAGTTAGGCCCTTCAATTTTTTTACACACCTGTAAAAGCGAACTTTGACCTTATCTGATTGACGATTCTCTGAAGTGATAAGCTTTCAGAAAGAACAGATATAAGTTTTGGATTGTGTATTTACTGATAATACTTTTGAGTTATAATTGGTATATATATCAAATGCAAGAAGGAGCGAGAGGAGATTCTACAATTTGGTGCTGTGACACGCAAGGAGGGGCCACGGATCACAACACATGACATATGTACATATAGTTCCACTTCAACTTGCCTGCATAAGCTGTCAGTATACTTGCATGGCCAGTTTTACAATGATAAGCCCTGATTGGCAAGCTGGACCTACATAAATACCACGTTAAAAACAAAGTTAGCGATACGGCAGA
>JZLH01S0505006.1:20325-33659 GCA_001188425.1 Eucidaris tribuloides
AAACAAATTACAGGCAAATCCTCCCAGGTGGGAGATCCACTCCTGATGGTGTATAGTTGTTGGTATATATTTCAACTCATTTGGTTCTCGAGGCATTTTCAAGTGTTCCCAATCATGTCACTAACCTTTAAAGCACTAAATAATCATTTTTGAAATACAATTTTCTTCAGGTCTTCATTTTTAGACCTTATCAAAGCACGGGGAATTATGTAGCTCAGATTTTTTAAAACTAAGGCCATTGTTAACATGTGTCTTTAACAAATTATCCTGTGTATATCATTTTAACAGACTCTGTCTACTGGTATACATCATTTTTAACACAAAGAGTCAGCACCTTAGAACCAAGATGGTTGTTTTCTGAGACCTTACCTGAGTGCTGATCGCGGGCTGATACTGCCTGGTATCTTGCGGGGCGACCTCACTCTCGTAACCTGGACTTTGTGGTGCATGCTCTCCAGGACTGAGGGAGCTACATATGTAAATCCCTAAAAGAAAGAAAACACAAAATACAAGCAGATAGACATTAGTGATATAGAGAGTATGTGCTTAAGTTGACAAACTGAGCAGACTTTGAATGACAAGTTCAACAATTTATTTTAAGGTGCAAGTATGGATATATAGACATGATGAAAATGTTTCTCATCCAGCTGTGAAATGGGAGAATGTAATAATAATAATAATATTAACAACTACCACCACTATACTTTATGTGCCCACAGTACCCCTTTGTTGAAGGAGAAATGGAAGGTCTATGTTGAATCAAATATGACTGCTGGTTTCCATGGCAATGGTTTGGCCAACAGGGAAGAAAAAAACTTGAGATGACACATCTACACATCATAGTGTGCAGACAGAAATCTTATAAACAGTAAGACACAGCTTTAAAGGGCAGGGCCAGTGACATAATTAGGAGAAATAACAATTAAGAACCAAACACGTTTGAAACATACACCAATATAATACACTGGCTAGATTGTATATTCTGACGGGAAGGATTTGTATTGAATTTGTTTACTTGCGGAAATTAATTAATTTACCAGTATTGAACTAATCTCCAGCCCTGATAGAAATTTACCCATAGAAAGCTAAACAACAAATATCACCGTGGCAGCTTTTTCTGACAATTGCTGTACAACAAAGAGGAAAGGTAGGACTATGAAATTTTAAGAGCAAAAACATTATACTTGATTCCGGGAATATTGTGTCCCAAATTGAGGACTAACTCGATGTAAAGAATTGTAAAATAATATTCAGCACAATTCTGTGATGAGCTCTGGTATGATTTGGAACACTAAAACATTTTAAAACTTTGCTGACTTTTCATGAATTTCCAGAGCAGAAAACTGCAAATTTCCATGACTCTTTTTTTTTTGAGAGCATGTAAAAATACATCATCGCAATACTAGCTAACTCCCAAACAAGGTTCATTTTTCAAAAAATCTTGAATAAATGATTTTCCCTGACTTTCCAAAAAGGAATTGATGAATTCCCAGACTTTCCCTGACTTTTTTCTTCTGCAAAATGTATTTTCAAATTCGAGTTTCCAGAAATTCCCAGACTCAACGTAATCTGTTCTTTTATGTACTCACGAGGAAGATTTGATTGGCACTTTCACTAAGCATGGAGTCATCAGGACTGTCTACCGCCGGCTGCCTGGTGAATTTAGAATCAAACTGGCTCACGTCCTCCTCATTCACCTGCAAGAATCAATAGAATGTGAAAAATTACAATGGTGTAAACCTCAATAATTTAATGTTTTACTTATCGGTTCACATTCCCAATAATAATTTGACTGTTTTCAGGATTGGTCCGGGCAAATGATTTGATAAATAATTGAGAATGCTAGGTTCACATATACATAACAAGTTCACACATATATCCTAGATTCATCCCAGTTTGATCATGATGCAATGAATACGGGGTCTCACATAAATCACTCCTGCAAAGGCATTACAGCTACAGACAGGGATGGATATAATAGTTTAATTTCTTTTCTTATTTTGTAATTACAATTAAATTAATCCTAAAATGTTCAATTGCAATCACAATTATTTGAAAATTTGTCAATTACAGAAATTACAATTTCAATACTTTTAATTTCGCATCCCTGGCTCAAGATTGTTAAAGGAGTAATTTCAGTCTAATTCAGACTTCTGCAATGCACTCACACAGGGTTGAGTGATAGCTTTCAAGAGCTTCATTTATGGGATTTTACCCCAGAGCCTTTCATTCTACAGTCAAGAAAGACCACTACTGCACAAACAGCAACTCATGTCACATCTTTTCAGATGAAAAGGAGGCTAACATAACACGTATACAATACTAGATGGTATTTCTGTATTTCATGAGTATATTACAGGTTCTTTTGGAATACAGAATGAACGTTTCAGTACTACTCCCGTGAAAGACAACTCTCCCAGGGAAGACTCCCACATGACATATTCCTCAAAGGAAACTCCCAAGAGGACAACTCCCCCGGAGGACCACTCCCCCAGAGGAAATATCCCCAAAGGACAACTCCCCCGGAGAGTAACTCCCCAGAGGAAAACTACCCCCAAGGACAACTCCCAGGAGGATACAACAATGTTTCCAGTTTTTAAAATTCAAGTAGTCCACGGAGGAGCAATCCTCCATGGGATGGGATTGTCCTCATGGGAATAGTATTTTGGAGAGTTGTCTTTGTGGGAGTTGTCCTAGGGTGGAGTTGTTCTCAGGGGGAGTTGTAATCTAAAGGAGTTGTCAGGTAAGAGTCATCCTCGGGGGAGTTGTCCTGATACATCGTTACATCAGAATCCTTCTAGAAATTACGTAGATTACAGAAGACCTATAATTTTTCATAAATTAATTATCATTTTATTATCTTATGATTATTTCAATATTTTGGTCACATCACACTCACCACAGCAGGTGTAATGGGAGGCTCTGGTTTACATGCCAGGACATCATCCCACTTGACGTGTCTGAAGAATGGATGTGTCTTGATCTTAACGGCGTCTTCCGGTCCGCTGCCTAGCCTGGCTGGGACGTGCCTCTTTAGTAACTAAAAATATGAGAAAGGGCGAAAAAAGAGTGACTGCAAATTTATTCTGCATCTTAATTCTCTCTGCAAACTTTTCATTCAGTGACTCTGCTGTTTGACATTTTCTTTACACATTTGCATGTCATGGATGATATCTGCTACAGAGTTCTTACACCTACATACTTTCAAATTCCTTGACTTTCTATGAGTTTCCAGAACAGAAAATAGTACATTATCATGTCGTTTTTACATTTCTAAAGCATGTAAATATACATCATTGTAATACTAGCAAAACTCTTAATCAAGGGTCATTTGAAAATATCTTGAATAAATGATTTTCCCAGACTTTCCAGAAGAAATTGGTGAATTCCCCAACTTTCCCCAGACTTAGTTTGCTTCTGGAAAAAGATATTTTCAAATTATTGAATTATTATTATTATTGCACTCCACATGTACTACCATCCAATATCATAATTTGATTCCTTTTTTTTTGAAAGAGTCAATTGTATGAAATTTCTCAAGACAGACTTACTTTTCTAACTAAGTCTCTGGCTTCATGTGTGAGGTACGGAGGTAGACTAAGCTTGCCCTTGAGAATCTAGGGGGAAAAAGAAACAAATAGGGAAGAAAGTGTTAATTGGTGATAGAATAGCTTTACAATTTCATAACTAGAATGGCATGTGAAGAGTTAGATCGCAAAAATGAACGAAATCCATTTATCACCCAAATTGAATTATTATCAACACATTCACCACCTACTTACCTAGCGATGGTATGAAATTTGAAGCTAAATTCCACAAGCAAGTACAAAATATCTCGGGTTTTATTATTATATTTCCATAGGCATATTTACAAACTCTGGCAAAGAAATGCCATTTTCCCATTGAGTTACTCAAGTGAAGTTAGCCTGTTTAGCGATCAAACTGTTCATATTACTCCCCCTGGCAGTAACATTTCTGAAACACAGTGCTTGGATGAGGAGTAAGACTTTTTTGGGATATTCATCCAACAGGTTAGATTAACCCTCCGAATACCAACCACTGAAAATGCCCTTTAGATAGTTAGTAGTTACACACATTCTGGCTTTTAGGAGTACGGGGGTTATGTGTCTTACGTTCATGTTTGACAAGTATTATTTAGCATGTGTCTGTTTTCAGGATAATTGTTTTTATTTTTTTATAATTTTAATACCTTTTTTTATTCATTTTATTTATTTATTTATTTATTTATTTATTTATTTATTTATTTATTTATTTATTTATTTATTATATTATAATTCTCATTATTCTTTTTTTTTTGGGGGGGGGTAGGGGGGAGGGAGGGATTTGTTAGTAACTACATGGGAAAAGAAGATGCAATTCAGCTATATTCTGTAAACTTTTGGTTATGCTAGAAATTCTCCAAATTGATGACATGCTCCAGAGCACAAAATTATCCCGTTTCAAACACACTTTAAATGCAAGTACAAAATTTCAGCCAGTGCGACTATATGCATTTGGCTTTTTTTAAACATTTGCATTGGTATACGCACCAAAGACATACTTTTTGCACTGCATGCAATAAAATAACAAAAAGAGAGACATAATAATAAAATATATTTTAAACTCTACTGTATCTAAATTGAGGACTGCTTTGTATTGTTGTATTTACATTGATCAGTTACAATTGCATTTCAAAAAGCCAGAGATATAAATGTAAATTTGCAATAATTCTGTTTTTGACTGATGGCGTACCAATTAATATTTCTTAGTAAACATTTTGAAAAATATCAGACAAACCTTTTCTATTGTTTTCTTCCTATTTTCAGCTGTGAATGGTGGCTGTAAGAGAAAGATAACCAACAAGATTATTAATAAGTGTATGTATACCCTCGTCTAAACTAAATCATTAATGCTCGGCGACGTGATTGAGAGAAATAAAAATGCCTTCAGAACCAAACTGGTTGAAAGATATACCACATACATGTATACACCAGCTGGAATGGATTCCCTGGCTGGAAGGATTTATCTTGAGTTTGTTTACGAATCAAGCATGAACAGACCAACAGTGTTATTCTCTCAAGGCTCAAGAAAATTAAACCCCACAGAAAGCTACACAACAGATTTGTCTGTTACAAGGCATACTGAAGAGACTGATGGAAGTTATTTTAAAATGAATCAACTGTTGACTACGAAATGTTCACAGAAGAATCCTTGCATAGTTTACTTGATTCTAGAATAGCTTTACCCCAATTAGAGGACTACCCCCAATCATGTCATTTACATTTAAGTATACAAGAATTACGAGTTGTTCAACCTTATGTCCAGTAGTGTTGATTAAGTACATATTCTCCAAAATTGCTTGGATAAAGTAAAATTTAAGCTTCAGACTTGAAGATACCTATTGTAAACTATTCCACACAATATTATGCATATACCAGCCTTATACTGACAACAGACTTTTGCTGACGAGATGTTTGAAAATTTGCATCTCTTACACAAAATTAATATCTTTGTGGAATATATAGTATTCAGAAGTATATATGCACACCAAAATTGACTTACTATGGAGGATCTGCAGTGTGCATTTGATTTTAAATGTTTAGGTTGCCTTTTGAATATACTTGGATTACGGGGATAATTTATCAAACAAGAATGTTGAATAAATGACAAAGCAACAAAAATTTATTTAACTTACCCCTCCTGTGAGCATGTCATACATTAACGCTCCCAGACTCCACCAGTCCACTGCTTTTCCATGTCCGCTACGACTAACTATTTCAGGTGCCCTAAAGTGGTTGAAAGGAGGGGAAAGTGACAGCAGTATTGTAACAAAAAGTTAATTGCCAAATAAAGAAACATGAGAAAACATATGCATGGTTGGTATAATCTTTTGATCTTATTTGACATTTGTAAGGTCAGCAATCATAAGCATAACACTTTACAATACATCTATTCATGTGATTATGTTAAAGACATAGGCTAACATTGTGGAGCTTCAATTAAAAAAAAAAAATGTCAAACTGTGATATCTGACCTACATACATGTGGGCAAGTCCAAGCTATTTTGCGGTGGTAACGCGTGGGACATCAGAAGCAAAAACAGGCCCTTTCCCCATATGGTATGATGAAACCCCAATCCTTGTGTATATTCTAATAGGTACTAAGGATCTTTATCCACAATAGAAATTATAATTGAAATCACTCACTTCTTAATTAATATATGTTATATATTAATTTATTCGGTAACGCGTGGGACCACAAAAATGCATTTTTTTTTTACTTTGACTTTATTCGCAAAACTCTATGAATTTAAAAAGCAAAATAAAATTTGGTTAGTTCCATCTTATTAGGCATCTAACCAACATATTAAGTACAAACTTTCATGAACATACAACTTCCAGTTTTGTTGCAAGGTCAAGTTTACAAAAGCATGTATGGTAACGCGTGGGACAAGTAACACGTGGGACAATGTTTCCCATGCATATTATGCATTGAATATTTTTTGAATTTAGCCCAAACTTGGCAGGAATGATCCTTAAAGGTGGGAATGGGTCGCGAATAGTACCCGCTCCGCCCCCCCCCATTCGGCAGGCCGCGGGGCAGGGCCCTATTGGGGCCAAAAGAGGTAGCGTAATCAAATATTTTCTACTGTATATATACAGAAATAGTTTAGCTGATGTCACAGTAGACTGTATATCTGTATGGTGATGCATTAATGTTCCTCATGCCAATGCCCCAGGGTGGCCCTGTTTGCCTGGGGGGACCGGGGGGGGGCACAGGGGGGGGGGGGCAGGGCCCCTAGTGGGAAATTATTCACATTAACATCAATTTTACTTATAAGTGCATTAATGGATTAAGACCAAACTTGATGGGAAAGATCCTTAGGGGGAGGGGGATTGAGGGTTCCTGAAATGGTACACCTGGGGCCTAAAGGGCAGGGCCCATAAGGGCCAAAACTAGGTAACTTTCTAACCACAAGCCCATTTGTGACCAAACTTGGATGGTACATGTAGATACTCAAAAGGAACCTCAATCTTATATGGAGGTCAAAGGTCACATATGTAGGTCAAAGGTCAACTGAGATCAAATCATAGACTGCAATTTTTCTACTGGGGTTGGTATCAGCCCAAGGTAACTAACTTGAATGGTACATGTAGATGCCCTACATGAGTACAGACCACAATGTTTTAAATTGGGGTCAAAGGTCAAATGTTAACATACTGGGGCGAGACACGTTATGACAATCAATTAACTTGGCAAAATCAGCTACACATGTATGGCAAGAGGATGCAAAGTTTCTCAACTGATTCACATGGCTCCGTTGGTGCCTACATGTAGATATAAGGCTCGAAAAGCAAATAAAATTGAATAATTGATGTTCTTTTCTGTGGGCACCACAGAGAGTTTGCAAGACCTCAGGTGACCTCAGGAAGGTCATTGTAGTCCTTGCTGCTTCATGTAAGGTTTTAAAACATATCACGAGGAACAAGAATGACATTTATATTGAAGATTCTGTTAAAAAATGTGCATTATGTCCCACGCGTTACCAAAACTAATTAGTCAATTATGTTAATTGCATACATCTGGTCAAATTTTTTTGTCATGTATTAGGCATGCCCCAAGGTAAATTGGTACTTTGGAAAATTTCAATCAAATTCAATGTTGCATCTGAAAGTAATTAAAACAAATTGTCCTAAAAAAGTAACGCGTGGGACATGCAAATTTTGGAACGTCCCTCATTTGCATATATAACTAGCTGATGAAATGAAATTCCTTGTGTAAGTAACCCTTCCCTTACACTATATGACCCTGCACCTGGTTGGTCATAAATGTTGCTAACAATTGAAATACATTCATATATGATGTATTCAGTAATGTCCCACGTGTTACCATGACTCATTTATGCAAATGTATTCATTGATTACTACTAACGGAGTACAGATTACAACTTTTTTTGGTCAGTTCATAAAAATTTAATGTTTTAGCTTTAAATTGATACCTAACTCATCTCATTTGCTCTAAGATGAAAAATTGGCATCTTGGAAATTTGTGAAAGCAAATAGCTTGGACTTGCCCATGTAGTAGTGTTAAGTTGGACAAATAATCAGATTTTCACTTTTTTAGAGCACTACATCATCATTTTGAAATAAAAAAATTTCAGGACTTCATTTTTAGACCTTATCAAACACACTTAGCGCATGAAGGATTATGTAGCTCACATTTTTAAAACTGTGGTCAATGTTAGTGTGTGGCTTTAATAGTTTTGTGCTTGAAATTACAAATGTTATTTTGTTTGAAATTGTTAGATAATGGAAACAGAATCTTCACTACTTGAGGTTTTATGTATATTTTCATAATGACTTCTATGCTCAACACTGTGTACACAAGATCTGCTATATGAATACATTTTAATTTCATTGAATACATTAAAAGCCTGTAATCAAACTTAAATTCTGAGTAATGCATGATGATAGATCAAATTTTCTAATACAGTGTGTATCAAAAGACTATAAACTTTTATGATAGTATGAAACCTAATATTCACAAAAATGACCCCAAACTGCTGTGAACAATGTAATCCAAGCAAGTCAATGATACATATTTACAAAAACTACCAGAAAATTTTTCGAAATATATAATGCTTTTTCTTCTTAGACGTATTTGTCGAATCGTTTTCTTTTCTACATAAGTTGAAATCAGGGTTGTCTATTTCCTGAAAAATTCAAGTATTTCCCGCCAAGGCGGGGAAATACTGGGAAATGCTGGGAAATACCCAGGATGTATACAGAGGTACAGGGAAATACTAGAAAATACTTGGGAAATACCTGGGCAATACCTGAACATAGTCAAGAAGTGTATTTCATAGTATTTCCAACTATTTCCCATTTTCCTGAAAATTATTGAAGCCGTATTTACCAGTATTTCCCACAGCGGCCAACCCTGGTTAAAATGTCCACGTTCGTAAGATTAAATTGTTCAAGACTAGTCTTGAGCATACCCGAGATAGAGTTTATATCTGTTATAGCAAAATCAAAACATCATCAATGGTTTAATGTTTTGATATTTGTTACATGTAAGTTTTAGGATATGAAAGAATACTTACATATATTCTATCGTGCCACAAAAGGTGTGGGTCATGGAGCCTTCCTCTATGGACTCCTTGCACAGACCAAAATCTGTTAACACTACATGTCCTGAAATACACAAAAGTAATGCAAAATGGAAATATTTATACATAATGTAAACCAGGAGGGAGTGATTTTCCACATCATAATTAATTGTTAATGTATTCAATGCATTAATCATAGACATACAGTGTGTCCCCCCCCCCCCAAAAAAAAATGTCCCTCTGATAGACTGCTGAATTAAATAAAAAATTAAGAATCATTCTGAAGTTAGTGTTCAGATACAGAAAGCCGATTTTATTTTTTTTATAAGTTTTGTGAAATTTTCATTGGTCTTGCTTCATTGGTTTTGACTTTTGAATACACAGTCTATTGTGTAACAGCAGTGCTTTTCAGCCCATTCCAAGTTTGCAGTGCATCAATGCATCAACCTGAATGGAAATCAGCTGCAAGCACATGCGGGAGGACACTAAAAGTCTACAAGCTGGACATTGAAGTACACACCATAAGCAAAACACACTATGTGAAAACAAACACGACCAGTGAAACTGAACTTTAATTGGTTTCCATTTTAAAAAGTGAATGAATTTGACTTTAGTTACTTAATAACAAAAACAAGAACACGGTATGGTGGGTCTGGGGTATGCATTACTTTTTATCAAACTTGGAATGGGCTGGAAAGCACTGCTGTTACATAAAAAACACTGTATTCAAATCCAATGAAGCGAGAACTTTGAAATTTTCACAAGAGCTACAAAATCAAGTGGGCTTTCTAAATATGTAAATTTAATTGAGTATAAAACTTGATTTTGGGAATTACTCTGTGTTCTATGAGAGGGACATTTTTTCTGGGACACACCGTATAACTTATGTAATATAGTGCACTTTCCTTATAAAGAACACTGATGTAACAAAATCTTGTTATAACCAAGTGATTTTTCTGGTAGCCAAGTGTAAAATTTCTTTTTTGTATTTTATAGTTTTTGAAACCTTGATATAACAAAATTTTGATATAGCATTAGCAAAGTAATTCTTCCAGTCCTCAGAAATTTGTTATAATGAGAATCTACTGTAGCTTATTCATGTGATTATATATAGCAGTAATCACAATCAAATGGAAAATATGCATATAACCATATGTTTCTTTATGTATTAGATCTTTGAAAACAATTAAAACTTAATGACATAATTTTTACAGAATTATATCTGACGTCATTCTAAAGTTGTTCATAGCAATTAAAATCTCAAATGCATTATGACTTCCAGCTTTTATCTGGTGTTACAGGACAAGGAAGATATTTTTCCACCACCTACATGTATTAATGACATTATCTCAGAGATAAAGCACCTCAGGTAAATGTAGCACTAAATAAAATTAATATAATCAGAATACCATTTTGTCAATTGTCCCTAATCATATAGGTTAATGTGGCTGTTGTCTTTGCTACTTACCTAATTTGTTCAACATAATATTCTCTGGTTTGAGATCTCTATAGATGATACCTAGTTGATGAAGATGCTCTAATGCTAACACTATCTCTGAAAGGTAAAAACTGAAAGAAAGAAATAGAAAACAGTTATTGCACAATACTACCAAAACATAATATACAATATGTAAATTTTAATAGAAATGTAGATATATACTGCAATGTTTCCTCTGTTTCACATTAAGTATCATTACAAAATCAAGACACTGGTTTTGATATAAGAATTCTGCCAAAATATACAAATTTTCTTGTACCCTCTTAAAATAACTCATCAATTATTATAAATGCACTCAAACATTCACCCAAGTGTATCACTCACGGATATTTTGTGATCAATCGCAATGAAAAGATTACATACTGTTTACTTTTTTTTAAAACTATCTTTTTTTCATGTAATTCGTAACAAACAATTAAAATTACTAATGTCAGTCCTGAACAATAGTAATATTATTTTATAATAATATGACACACACAGTTTTTTTCCACTAAATAATCAAACTCCAGTGAAAAATGCCAATATCAACAGCAAAAGCTTGTGGATCTAGAAAACTATCATCTCATAGCCATCCAATATCATGAATATTACCCTCCTCTTATTTTATACACAAGCGCATTCCTTGATGACATGTGCTAAACACGAGATACTCTGGGACCCGGGATCATGGAATCACATGAACCACAAAGCTACTCCTTACCATGCTGTGTCTTCCATAAATATTCCTTCTCTCTCTAGATGCATAAATAATTCTCCTCCTGAAATAGAATGACATGGATATCTATATAAAGATGATATACAAATCTTGACCTATTTTAGGTACAGAACTGATAGAATGAAACCACAATATTTCAATATTTCTGAAAACAGCATTTTGTATTTTTTACTTATTTACTTATTTATTTATTTAACTTTTTATTTTATTTTTTTTTTGGGGGGGGGGGGGGAGTGGGGTGTTTGGTTTTGAGAAGCATAAACAGGTCACATCTCAAATATGATGGAAACCATTTCAATCAGGGTTGGCATATTTCCCGGACAGTTGCCTTATTTCCCGGGCGGGTGGGAAATACCGGGAAATACCGGTATTTACCGCCTTTTTACCGGGAAATATGACATACAGTGTACACTACCATATGCAGGGCTCGACAAAAGCACTTGCCCGCTTGCCCGGGGCAAGTAAAATTTCATGTTGGGCAAGTAAAAAGTCAAAATGTTAAAATTTACTTGCCCAATTGGGCAAGTAAAATGTTGATTATGAAATCAGCAAAACATAAAAATCTTACCAAAAACAAACAAAATATGTCTAAAATTGTGTGTTCTGTTAACCTAAAATAGTAAATTTCATCATTATTTTGTCCATTGTACTCAATTTTAAGACTCTTTAAATAATCCTAAATCACCCCTTTTACAACCTTCAGAATTATACTAACAAACTTCCATTGCTATTAAAAGGCCTGATTGGTTAGAACTAGCAAGAAATCATTTTTAATGTTTTTGATTAAATTGTTTATTTTCGGGCAAGTAAACTTTTCATTTGGGCAAGTAAAAATCTGAAAGTGATCATTTTACTTGCCCAAAGGGCAAGTTTGAAAAAAAGTTAGTGTGGAGCCCTGCCATACGGGTGGGATCATTACTGGATGATAGTACTGGAATCCAAGATGTTACTAGTATGTTCTTTCAGTGGTGTTTTTTGAACAAGTTTGTTTATGTTGGGGTTTGTCAGTTAATTATTTTTGATTATCTGTTGTTTTTATGAAACCAGATTTAGTTAATGTTCACTTGGGTTTGGGTAATGGACACTGGTTATTAACAAGGACTTTTAAAGAATAGCAGAGTATGGACGAGGTGTAGATATGGACAAGGGGATGGACATGGGGATGCAGACATTGGGAATAATTTGTAAGATGTCTGAGTTAACGTAGGCATAAGTGGCGGTTACAGTCTGATAGACCAAGGGTGCAAGACGAGACTGATTATCGAACAGCGTTGGAGAGATCGTGGGTCCTTTAGACTGAGGGTCCGATAGACTGAGGGTCTGACAGACCGATTATCAAAAAGGGTCTGGTAGACCTTGCAACTTTCAAAAATGGTCCAATAGACTGAGGGTCCAATAGACCAATTATCAAAAAGGTTGTGAACAGTCTATCGGACGCTGTCAGACCCTTTCCCGCGGCCTTTTGCTCTTTGGCAACAAAATAGGCCTACTTCTGGGGGTTCTGCCCTTAGTATCACGGGCCAGAACCCCGTACAACCTGATGGTGGCTCTACTCAAGATTTTGTATGGAACATTTATTTTTCTAAAACCTTTCAAGAATTGGCTAACTTGACATTCAAATACAGAATTTGACGGCTCTGCGCAGATTAAATCTAAAATCTCAAGGTAACCCTTGGACCCCATCCAAATCATAGGCAGAGTTTTAATTGTCCCCCAATCATCCGGGCCTGTTCTTGCCCCCCTCCCCCCCCCCCTTTATCTTAAACCTGGCATAATGTGGCATGGTGTGGGTAATGTAGAAATGAATAGGCCTACTTGGAAAAATACACAAATATTGTTGGTGAATGCCTCTTGTGAATGCCATCTTTTTAACTTATAAGCGCAGTTTATATATCTGCACGCGTGTTGTTGTCCTTTCCGCACATGTACAGTGTGGGGTGCTGTATTTTTTTGCGGCAAAGGTACAGAAACATCACTTGACTTTGTCAGTAGTGACGACTATTTGTATTGAC
>JZLH01S0505006.1:33722-44786 GCA_001188425.1 Eucidaris tribuloides
AAGTTCCCCATTATTTCTGTAACTATGGCCAATGCAAGCTAATATTAAAATTAGATGATTATTATTTGAGACCAGTTATTGGTATTGCGTGCCATGCCAAAGCCAGCTCTTTCGAGAACAACTTTGACTTATTTATTTCCTTTTTGAGATTTTAAACAACTTATTAAAAAAATCGAAAACCTTTAGAATGATCTGCAGTCTGAATGGATTTTTTTCAGGCCGAGGCGTGCAAAAGTCTAAAAGTTTTTTCAATTACAAAGAATTTCCTTAGTGAATTTATAATAACATCACAAGCTACAATACGTCTATGCTCTATAATTGTGCTAATTGAACAATTTAATTGCATTGATGTCTCCATTAGGATGGTAATCATTTGTACTCTTCTTATTACAACCAAGCATCTTGGAATTTTCTTGTTTTTTCATCAAGACAAATTCAATTATCAGTCCAGTATGAATATTTACAATTGGCAGTTCTATTCAATTCCTTTCTTAAGCGATAATCCTATACACGTACATGTGTACCATTTGGCCAGTGTACAGACTATAGACTACATTACAAGTTATTAAAGAGTTTCTTTTTTGACCAGCATATATTACAGTCTGGAAAATTGTCCCAAAAGAAAAGAAAAAGGGACAATGCAGATAATTGACATTGAAGAAATTTCTTGCATGGTCCTCGTTGATAACCAAGCTATTAACACGGAGTGAATATAAGATTTTAAAATATGATCCTTGTAGAGGTACATTTAATAAAAATAAGTGAATAGTCATAGCAGTTTAGCTATTCAGACAATTCTCAAGCAATATCTTGTCATCAAAATAAAGAAAAAGTTGTCAAAATTGACTTTTTAATCTTATTTCCCACTTTTTGCCATATATACCGGACAGCCTCTTTTTTCCCGGACAGTATTTACCGGTAATTACCGCTGGTATTTCCCACCTTTTATATTTCCCGCCCAACCCTGATTTCAATTCTTAACCTTTTGGAGATTAAGTACAGGTTGACTCATATTGGGGTCTATGGAAAATGTGTGTTATAGTGATTTCAATCAAACAGTCTCCAATGGGTTAAATGAAAGAAAAGTGGTAACCTTTGTCTCACCTCTACCATGCAGGCAAGACAAAAATGGCTGTAAAGTTTTTACTACCTGTAGTCTAGATATGTGGTTATAAGACTGTCTACACAAAAAAGATGACATTCATGGCAATTGAGTACTTTCTTTATAATGTTAATGGTGAAAGAAGATGCATGGACCCTGAAAATAGCAGCAGTGCATCTATGTTACTTTAAACAAAATTGTTGATCACCAATTTGCTTCCCAACAGCCCAGCAGATTCCATCTCTTACCACTGAGATACGCTAATATGAGGTACAGCTTGCCGCCCGTCTGGAAAGCGTAGTGCAGCTTGACGATGAAAGGATGCTGTACGGCTTCCAGGATGTTGCGTTCCGCCTTGGTGTGGGCCGTATCCTTCTGGTTGCGGACGATCTTTGCCTGTCGGAACAAGAGAGAAGGGTGACATGTTATTGTCAACAATTCTCAGCAAGATACTGAACCCACTGAACTGTTTTGGACGTTGTTCAGTTTGAAACTAATCTTCATCTTCCTGTATGACGACAAGAAAGGTACATGTAACATAATCCTTCACTGTAATACAGTACACTCCACTGTAATACAGTACACTCTGAATATGACAAACTCATTGGGACCATTAAATTAATTTGTTACAGCAAAATCTTTTATTATATGATCAGGATTGCATATCATACAAAGAATATTTCTCAGAAAAATACTGAACCAATGAAACTGGTTTTCGAAGTTCAGTTTTGCAGTTCATTTTCATCTTCCTGGCATGACGACAAGAAAGAAACCTAATCCATCACTGTAATACAGTACACTCTGATTATAACAAACTCACTGGGACCATTACAATCTTTTTTAACATTTTGTTATGACAAAATTTTATTTTATCAAGGTTGCATATCATACAAACAAAATTTCAACTATGGGATTGGAAACTTTGTTTGTTCTAACAGGATTCTGCTACATTAGCGTTCTTTACAATGAAACTCCACTGTAGACAGTATTCTGATATGCTTCTGCAGTATGTGTATGTATGGCACATTATTCATATGCAAACTATGCATTGCCAATTGATGAAATTTGGGGCTAGTGTGGAAGTGTATCGAAATGTCTGACATTGCTCCAGTGACAATTGATCCAATGATTATTTCATGCACAAACCCTGTCATCAACCCTAACCCTAATCCTAACTCAAACATTATAAACCCTAACCCTATTCTGAACTGGAAACCCAATGGCAACCCTAATTCTTTGTCTTCTGAGATATTGTCACCAGAGCAACTGTCGCCGTAGCAAATGTCGTATCACCGTGCATCAATAACTCATGTAATCACTGGTGTACACATGTACTCTGCACCATTTGGTGAATAATATGGAGTGCAGTGATTGGTTTCTACTATCCAGTGGTTTATTTAGTCATGGATTCACTTCCAAACTAGTGCTATAATCTGTGGGTAATGTGACAAATAAGTGGTTTGCACATTCTTACCTTTTTCAGGACTTTCATAGCAAAAATTTTTCCTGAGTCTTTACCCGTTGTCTTACGAACTTGGAACACCTAAAGAAAGAAAAAAATAGAAAGCAAAGACAATTAAGTACACTGAAAGTCAAGTAATGTTGGATTAAAAATATTTTTAACTGGCATTCCCAGGATTGCAAAGAAGAGAAATATGTCAGACAATATTTCTGAGGTAAAAAGTTCAGTACTATGTTATACTTCATCCACTGACAGAGCAGATACTGCAAACAACAAAGTTTTAACACAATAAATTACTGATAACTCTTTTTTTTCACCAAAAAATAGAACAGTACACGGGAATACATATAGCATACACAGGTCTACAGTAATGTAATTTGTTATTTCATATACATGTACAACAAAGGAACAGCCCTCACTAATTACTGATAGGTAAAAAAGGTCTTTCTAGACAATTGAAGACCATCAATATTGGGGGAGGGTGTAAAATCTGTGAAACATGCTTATTTGATAGTCATCTGTGAATGCTAATATGCATTCTAGTTCTCAGGGCAGGCTTCTACATGAATTTCAGAATTGAATGGCATATATGATATTTTTAAAAGAAGGTAAGTAGAAAAGGGTATGTTTGTCTATAACATTTTTGTACACATTTTCCCCAAACATACAAGGGTTAACAACTTATACATGTAGATTCTACAGTACAGCAGCTAGAAGTTGATGTTGTGACACCATGAGGCAGTGACACTTCCCAAGAATGTGCAACTCCTCACGATTTTCCCACTTCTTCCCCCTTTCATGGTATACTGACACTGACTTCCTCTTTTTGTATGTACCAGACAAAGTCAGTTGCAGTACAATTTTGAGGAAGCGACTGAAATGTACACCCAATCACGTCAATATCAGACAAGTACATTGCACAAAGTCAATGACACAAAGTCAAATCCTGCGATACAATTTCTTGGAATACAAAACTTCCCCTAAAATTGTTCTCTGTGACTATGACTAACAGACATCGTGTGTGTAACCAAGCTACAGTAATTCTTTGGTGTTATGAAATTAAAACTTATCATAAAAGCGAACAAGATACAAATGAAAGTGAAAATATAAATTAAGAAAATGGGGAAGTCCAATATTACATGCAGGTCAACTGTAGTTGTGGAACATTTAAAAATGGGTAGTCACAAGATGGACACAGTATAGATATAATGACTACTACACTTGCTGTGAGCACCTGGTTTTTAATAACCTATATTGCACGGAGTTATTGATGATGGTATCTAGTCTTTTAGCTGCCCTTTTTGTGGGTGTGAAGGAGGGGGGTGGTCATCCAATTTGCCTGTCTATTACTCCTACTATCTCTTTTATTATTTTAATCTCAATTTGAATAAAGGGAAGGATCCTTTTTCCATCCAAATATGTTCAAACTTGAAATTACAATACATAATTTAGCCATCAGTCAGGAAACACTCAGGATCTGACAAACAAAAATATTGTTTCTTTTTCCCCCTGAAAATTTGGATCCTTGTATGTATCCTCATGCTTTTCAACTAATGACAAGAGATATCCTGTTTGTTACCATGAACTGTGTGTACCCTCATGAGTATGTCTTTATCTTTCTTAACGGATTGTTCACTTTAGAGAAATTGTAATATTCTGGTTACTGGCTTAAATCATATTTCAGTATTATGAACAAATGTAAAAATAAATTAATGAAAATCAACAAATGAGTGTGGCCTAATTCAATCATTTCAATGATCATGAAATGACATGAAATTAAACTTAAAAAAAAAAGATTGTACTGGTAAAAACAAATAGTGTACTGTATAAACATACAGCAAAATGCAGCCTGCAATATTCCACATCAGCTTTAAAGGTTATGGCTACCATTTACCACAGTTAACAAAAATCTGGCTACATGTTCCCCATACTACATTGTGCTTTTATTAAGGTTCCTAAAATGAACCACCCTGAAAAATTGTAATATTCAATGATTATTTAGTGCTCTTACAAAAGTCGAAAATCCGTAAGTTGATCGATTCACTGCCCATTTTTCCATAGACCTTACTGTGTGTGCCACCTAGGCTATTTAACTCGCCGAGTTTTAATTGTTTATTCCATGCATAGCTTAGCCCATTGCAGTGTACGTTTCCAAACTTTCTTTACATCTCAGGTGTTTATTTGTCCATATGAACACTACTATGTAGTTCAGATATCAAAGTTTGACAATTTTTTAAATTGAAGCTCCACAATGTTAGCCTATCACTTTAAAATCCAGAATATGACTGAGTACCCAATGTACAATGGATTAGTTACTAGAGTAAGCAAATTTTAGGTACATAATCCAATACAAATCAAGACTAAACCAGTATCTAGCACATTGTCTTGTCTAAGAATGGACTCCAGGGTTTGCAAACTAGTGCCTAAAGTTGCACATTTGGTTTCATATTTGTTTAAGAAGTACAGGCAGAATCACAACTTGTCTCGTTGTTTGTTTTTTCTTGCATTTATAGAGTAATATGTCAAGACAAAAGAAAAAAAATACACAAATACACATCAAATGCTGGCACTGGAATCAGATACCGATCAAATGCTGGCATAGTAAGAAAATGATGAATTTTTCAAGTTAGGCAACAGATCCAACCACAACCGTTTTGTTGGTTGTATCAAAGAATTGGTTGCCAGAAATTGCTGGCATTGAAATGGGACAATGTATTTATCATGAGTGATCTGCCCATCAGAAATAGCTGCAGTCTCACTCCTGTTTGCACAGGAATGTCCGACATTTGCTTCGGCGACAATTGCTCCGATGATTATTTCATGCACAACCCTGACCTCAACCCTAACCCTAACCCTAACCCTAACCCTAACCCTAACCCTTACCCTAACCCTAACCCTATTCTGAACTGGAAATCCAATGGCAACCCTAACCCAAAGTCTTTGTCTTCTGAGATATTGTCACCGGAGCAACTGTCGCCGGAGCAAATGTCGGATCACCTTGCACACATTTAGTAGAACTCACCTTTCCATAGCCTCCTTTTCCTAGTACTTTGAGGAGCTGGAAGTCTTCGGGTCCCACTCTCTCCCTTCCGGGGTTGACGGTTTCCTCTGAAAGGGATACTTCCTCCAGCTCAATACTTCTGGTTGGAAAACAAAATAGAGTTCATTGTGTCATTATGAACTAGTATATGAACCTCAGAAATAGAGCAAGTTAATGTTTCATGGACATGCTCCATAATGTTTACATGTATGTTATGTGTACTTAACCACACCGATCTAACTGCCACACTTGACTTGTGAAGTATTCCTCACTATCAAGTTGTTATTAAAGGTATTGTTATATTGTATGAATTTAAAAACAAGTATAATTAAATAAATCTACCCAGTCCACACTCATTTTACACACGAATCAAACGATACATACTGTACATGTAGCCAACTAACCAGTAGCCACCAAGTTCTTGAACAGCAACATCCAAAAGGGTATTATGACAAAACATGACAAAATATAAAACATGGTTTATTCTAGTTCTCAGATTAAAGTAATTGTATCAAATTAGCAAGAAGCCATGATTCTGTACACAACATACTGTACTGTACTCTGTAGGATCATAAAACTCCCCATTTGTTCCCAACTTTGCCTTGGAAATGTTGGTTCTTATTTTGGTATCACTTGGCACATTGAAAATGAGCAATAATTAAGTACTGTACCAAGTAGGGCCTAAAAATTTTTTTGTTTGTTTCGGGAAACCCGCCCCTCCCTTTTTTTAGGTGCCGACAGAAAAAATGTTATGCCTTTTGAGAAAAAATAAAATATTTCATACACAGCCCGTGTGTAAAAATTGGTCAGATCTGACCGGAAATAGCATTAAATATTTTTATTTTAGGTGTCTCCTTTACTAATGCAAACCTTTTTAAAAATGAATAGATTCCACTGAAAAAAAGAACCGATCTGAATACGTTTCCAAACAAAAATGACAAAGCCAATGCGTGATGAATTCAACGGCGATGCCGTAACACATCGTTAAATATACGATAGGGGATTTCCCCTACAAGCCTTTCCCCGTTCGCTGCACCACCCCGCTAAAGCCACATGAGGTAGAAGGCGCCTTCGTACTGTGCCGTACTGGTCGCGCGAAAGTCAAAACTGTGCTGCTTCACGTCGCAGGGGGCGCTATGCCAATATCGTCCGTAGGCAGCTAGCTAGCTAGCATGCGCCGTAGGGGGAAATTAAAATTTTGAGTGGCAGCCCTGGTGGCGATGGCGGCCCAGCGCTAGCGCAGTTCAGCTGCTAGACTGTGCATGGATCGTACGTACAAGATACGGTTCGTTTTTAAAATGAAGAGAACGTTATCAGAACATGAATGATTTCATAATTCTTGGTAATGTTCATTCATCTTGTCAAAGATATTTGAGGATATTTTGAAGGTATTTAGAGAGATTCAAAGAGAGATTTGTGTTTGTATGTGATGCTTCTTCATGCATACATCGTTGTAAGACAGAAAAAAAATCAGCTTGCAATTTTCGGGTAACGAGTACTGATTTTTTAACCCGGGACCCGAGGCGTTCGGGCGGGTACCCGGGTACCCGGGTATTAGTCCCGGCGTTAGTTGCAGTCGGAAAATTCATGCTCCCAGTCAGCAAAATGAAGGAAAGGGGAGAGAGAAAAGGGAAAATATGAAAGGGGAAGCCCCTCCAAGACTCTCCACAATTTATCACCAACCCAGGCGCAGTTCTATGGGGAGAGGCTGTGGGGCTGTGGGGCTGTGGGGGGAGGGGGGGGGGCTTCCCCCCGGCCACAAAAAAAAAAACTCGGACGAGAAATGTTTCACATTTATATTAATTAATAAACTGAAGCGATCTAACAAACACTTGAATATTAATAGAAAGAAGGTAGTATAATATGCAAATAAATTTTTTTCATAAAATAAAATTTTTTTCCTTCCATCCGTCCCAATTTTTTCAAACCATGTTACCCCAAACAAACATATTATTTTGTTTGGCCCAGATGCATGTACTACAACCTACATGTACCATTATGTACATATACATGTACAAACAGTTAACTGGTAATATTCTCTGCTTCTGATTATCTCCAAGAAACACAGAACTGTACACTAAAAGTATTACACTTGCCAACTGAAACAATAATTGCAAAGTCATGGCCATGGAATACAAGTACCATCGTATAAATATTGTGACTCAACAAATTGTTCACAAAGATCACTTGAAGTTTGCACTGTCAATAATAACCAACTATTATCATGAAAAGTAAAACGTAATTAATTCAATAAGTCACACACATTTACATGTACTACGTACTGCGTACGCAAATTGAATACTGTATGCTAACTGACAGGTACTTGCAATAAAAATGCATAGATTTTCTGCTCAAGAGATACAGCAGATTTTTGAGTAAAGCACACTTATAAAATTAGCATGTAGGTTCAAAATTTCAAAATTTCTAACTGAAATCAGACAGAACCTACTGTTAAGCTGTTTGTAAAACAATAATCATGCATTGAGGGTTGTATCTTTATACATCTTTGGAAATGTTTACATCATTGGCATGAAGCAGAATGCAAAATATAGTATGTTGAGACCATAGAACATGTTACTCATTGAGAAGAAATCAATACCACAACTGTATACTTGTACATGTATGTGGTGGGCTAGCATGAGATGAAGGATAAATTAAAGCAAAGTGGGTGGTTCCTAATTCTTTTTTTATTTGGTAGAGTCTTATTTAATCTTATTTGCTTTGGGGCATTTTTTTGTAGCAGTGTGTGCAGCTTTTTCTTTATAATAGTTTCTGCTTTCCTTGAGCAGGCGACTACATGTACTAATGTTACATGTACATGTATGCCTATTGTCAAATAATAATGTTGCCCATACATCTTTAAAGGCCACCTGGCTCAACATTTACGCACAGTTAAAAAAAATGTGAGCAAGCATAATCTTCCATGCTCGTTCGCATGATAAGGTCTAAAAATAAAACAGCCCGCACAGAAAATTGATATTTCAACAATGTTATTTAGTGCACTTGCACTTTAAAAAAAAAAGTGAAATCATAACGTTGACCGGATTCATGCTGCCGCATTTCCTCATAGACTTACTGTATGTGGAATCTGGGCTATTTTTTACTCGCCCCTGGCGGCGAGTATCTAATTGTTTAGTCATTCATATCTTGCCAGTGGGCCAGCATAAACTGTCCAAGACTGTTGTATTCTACGGTGTTTAATTGTCGGCATTCAAACACTACTATGGTAGCTCAAGATAGCACAAGTTTTGCAATTTTTGTCTCGCCTGGCGTGTTTCAGGAAGAGACTCATGAATATCACTTTTCTGTATGTAGTATGTAGTATGTAGTATGTAGTATGTAGTATGTAGGCTTGCATTTTGGTTAAAGTTTTGTTAATGAATCGCGCAATTTGAAAATGTTGGCTTCAATTCAAACCAACTTGGTACAATGATCAGTGGCTGGGACTAGGGTAATTGGGGTCAGAAGGTCAATGGCAGGGGTCATCTGGTCATCTAGAGGTCAATTGTATAGGAATGGTACTAAAGTTCTTAAGTATGTGTTAACTTTCGGCTTCAGTTTCCGTTTTTTGTGGCAATCGAATTGATTGTTCGAACACTTGTCACAAATGAGTCCTTGGGTAATACCACATGTGTTGAGTGAAGGATGGATGAGGTAAAAGGTCATCATAGGGGTCAAAAGGTCAAGTGATTATGAGGCCATGCGTAACATGCTCGTCATTTCTTTAGTTCTGCATCACTTGTGTTCACACTGTACAAATGATCTGGGTAATACCACATGTGTGTTGATGAGGATGATGAGGGTCAAAGGTCATCTAGGGGTCAAAAGGTCATAGTGTATGAGTATTATATTTAACTTGCTCTCATTATTTGTTTGTGGGGCATCATATCTTGTGTTCACACTTGGTCAAATATCGCTTAGGTAATAACCGACATGTGTGTTGATAGGATGATGAGGTCAAAGGTTCGTCTATAGGGGTCATAAAGGTGCAAATGAATATGAGGCCGATGGCTCTTCATTTCTTTATTTCTAGCATCAATTGTAATTCAGCTACTTAGTACAAATGATCCTTGGGTGATAACCGGCATGTGTGTTGATGAGGATGATGAGGTCAAAGGTCATCTGGGGTCAAAAGTTAAAATAATGTATTTCTGCGTCAATTTGTTCAAACTGGAATCAAACAATCAAGTGGAAAATACCTTCATGTTTCTGTTGATGAGGATGGAGAGGTCAAAGGTATCCTAGGGGCAAAAGGTCATATTGGCATGTTTTTATTGATGCGCAGAAATCAGAGCGAGACTCGTGTTATTGTGGAACGCACCTTGTTTAAAATTTGAAGAGCATGTTTATTCTTATAATGCGTGAATATATTGTTGGCGGGAAGGGCAGTGAAAGGGTGTATTGGCATCAGTCATGCATCTCCATGTCAACCCCCACCCCCAAAAACAATCTCTTCTGGGCAATGTATGGCAAATATTTTTGATAATATGGAATGATGATAGCAATAATTGGATTCGGCTTTGATACATATAGGGCTTATTGCAAGGATTAGCAAACAGACTGTATGCCTCCAAAAGATGTTAATGACATTCTCAATATCATATTATCGGAACTGCGCGATAAACGGCCTGCTGGCCGCGCACAATTACGCTGCAGATTTGCGACCTCACATACTTGCACTTTGTAATTTCAACAACGAGGTGTTGGCAAAACAATTAGTCCTTAACTGTAAACATGATCGATGATCAACAGTACGTGTAAGTATTAGCGGTGTTATTTCAGAGGTACATATGCTAACAAGGATTAAACATACTTACATATTGCATACATGTATATTAGCCTAGTAGTTTTCCAACCTGTCTGAGCATCCCACAATTGGTTTAACACTGGGCTATGTTACCCTGCTGTAACTCCATGAAGGATCAAGTTTAATCAAAGAGCACTAAGCAACTTTTCTTAACAGTTTAGACTTATATTTCTACCCAAGACCCAATAATACAGATTAGGGGACGGGGCATTTCATGAAGTAGTTTTGGCCAGTGCATTGTTCAATGGCAAATTTGGTGCTTAGCCAATCTGATGCAAAATTTTAGTAGCTTATAACACTTGTCAGTGAAGAATACTGGCAAAACGTCTTCATTAAAATGCTCCTAAATCTTGTTTTTTATGCTGAAAGAACAATAGAATTGATCAGTTAGAGAAAATTTTCTTCAAAAGAATAATGTGGAATAGTGGAATACAATCTATAGAAAAAAAATTAGACAAAAAGAAAGAAACACAGAAAAGTAAACACATCCGAAAAAGAAAGAATCTACCGAAGTGTAGGAAATACCACTCGGGGCGAGCGGCGATTTAGCCCCCATTATTAACACAAAATAGCCGCCCTAAAATCACTAAACAGCCCTCCATTTTCCTCTAGGGTTCAATGTATATACATACTAAAATCAGCAGCTAAACTGG
>JZLH01S0505095.1:14613-35429 GCA_001188425.1 Eucidaris tribuloides
TTAATGCAAAAATAATCATACATTTATGAATTTTGGCTGAAAACACAATTTGTATTGGAAATGTACACAAAATCACATTTTTGAGCGATTTTTGGGGTGACATGCAAGTACAAAATGTTACGTAACTTGGGAACCGCGTACCCGGACGTTGCAAATTTGGTCTCAAAAGATGCGCGACATTCGAGAGAATAAAGTCATGAAATGCCGTGGCAACTGCTTTGCGCGTCGCAGATATTTTGTGCGAAACGTCTAGGGGGGCGGATTCCGCCCCCCAGCCTTTTTAGGACATCCAAAGCCAAAAGAGAGATTCCATAAATTCAATCATTCAATGATTCCGCCCTGCAAAGAAAAGTGTTCGTAATTCTTGTAACTTTTTGTTTTGATACCAAGATTTCATCAGAAATCTGATGAAATCCACAAACTGTCATCACCATCTATGGGAATTTGCCATCCCCCAAACAAATATCTAACTGTTATTACCACGCTATGAAAATATTGATGGAAACGGCTAAAAATTCAACCAAGGTACATGTAATTACAGTGCAGTGAGCAATGCTAAGCTTTAGGACAAGGAGCAAACCAGTTGGTTTTTGTTCATGCCGCTTGCTGGGTTTAATGAATAAGGTCTGACATTCAGACTTATTCAAAGAAGAGAAGGGTTCGTCTTTTCTCACTTACCTTCATCCCCAACTCCATCTTCTCCAAAACAGCTAACTTCTTGATTGTGCGAGAGCGGTGCTGAAAATGATGACTGTGTAGATTCCGCCTCGTGGCGACGTGCATCAGGCGAACGGTACTGCCACATTTGATTGGAGTTCTAACATGCAGAAACAAAAACAGAAATCATAATTCACAACTTGGGTGGGAGCTTTTCAAAGGCATTGGTTAATATTCTGAAAGTCCCACTTAAAAATAGTAAAACTTTGATATGATTTTTGACATACATGATAGTGTTTGACAGGATAAATACCATAGAACACAAAACTGTAATGTATGCATTGTGCAGTCTTTAGCACAGTATGTACAGACCAATGTACATGAATCAATTTTTAACACAGCAATCTCTTTGGAGAAGTGGAATGGTTGCTCATTGAGTTACAAATTTTAAAAGCACTTGATGATCGTTTTCAACTACAATTTTTTTGCAGGGCTTCATTTTAGGACCTTATCAGAGACACTAGTACTAGTAGTATGGAGGGTCCCATAGCTAATGATGCTCTTAGGAACAGAATTTGAGTGTGTTGAATTAATGTAAGCTTATGTTTTGCTATATCATGAAATGTACCAGCTACATGTACTACTACTTGTTTATATTCAGCTGGGAAAGTCACTTAAGAAGAATCCTCTTACATTATTACTGGTAGTTTGGCCTTGGTACAAATAAAGGTGTCCATGTGGCAAGTACGGTAGGTGATAGTGCTGTATATTTTCAAGGTGATTACTTGACCTTGAATGACAAGTTCTGGGTTATTCTTGGATGAAAAGTAAAATCTCATAAACTCTTCTCATGAATTGTTTATAGATTTAATACCACTGTGCTACTGCTAGGAGTATTGAAATAATACAAAGTTTGCTTCACAATCATTGCCTATGCATAGCTTTTTGTTAAATTACAATGAAAATGAATGAACTTTGTCATCATTAGTGATCACACCAATATCTCTTTTGAAGTATTTACATGGTGAATAGAATGGTAATACTGTACTTCTGCAGAAAAATGCAACAAAATAGTTTTAATTTTGGTGGTGGTCCGTGTGGATGTGGGCATTAATTTATCAGTTGGTCAACCTCTTAGATACATAATACTAGAATGTATTTTGGCATATCTATTTCAGGTAAGTTGAATGAATGGTTGAACCAACACTGTTGCAACTTTCACCCCCACTCCATAGTGAACTCCACCATTCAACAGTTTGGAGGAGAAACCATTCATTTTCACGTACATGTCTGAAGGGATGCACAGGTAACATATTGTTAAATTGGGATGAATACAGATCTTACTGGTGAATTGGTCATGTCAAAATTACACTGGCAAATGAACACACACAAACACAGAGCACATACACATACTGACACCGACAGACAGGCACAAACACAGACAGATACACACACACAGACACACAGACACACAGACAGACAGACAGACCTAGGAGACACAGACACACACACACCACCACACACACACACACACACACAAGCACACATTGTATCAATAAACCAAAGTAAATGGTAAATGTCATCATAGTTGGCACACTCCGAGTACTGTATTGCATGCTCTATTAATGCAGGAAATACAGTACAATATATTACAGTTAAATTACTTAATAAACACACAATTCAAATTTACCTACGCACTCATTTAAACACATGCCTCATTTTGTTTCACAATTTCCTGTTCCTTTTGGCAGTTATTTCCATATGGTGCAGGATGCAGTATCCAATTTTTCATGTCATGTTGTTTGTTTTAAATCATACCCCACTGCAAGGGTACAGGATGAAAGTGTAACTAGCGATTATATATTCAGTTAATAAATCATATGTGATAGAAAGTATAGCAGATGTGTTAATAAATCAATGGTGATAGAAAGTAATCATAGCACAAGTGCAAGCAAGCATTGGAGATTTGAAACTACAAGATCGTGTTTCGTTAAACTTTGGCGAATGTCATCGTGTTTGCTTTCCATAAGTAACCCATTGTAGATAATTTGATAATCAATATCATTCAATGTAACATGCATTCTCCACAGACCCAGGCCGTGATATCTTGTTCTTAGGTCTCCAACGGGTTAAATAGACTGCCCAGTCTAAGAGTCCACAGACAGCATGTCTTTAACAACATAAAACAGAGAGGACAGTCCATCCCACCCCTTACAAATAATATTCCTTGTGCCCCTCCACCAGCCCCCCCCCCCCCATCAAAATCAAAAAAGAAATCTAGCTACGCTCTTGATCCATATACTGCATAAAATATTTGCAGAAGCTATTGCTACCTAATGCATAGGAGAAAACAAAAGCAATAGATTCCCTTTAAATATTGAACACTCATTGTGATCCCATCCTACCTGCCTCAACCCTTAGAATTAGCCCCTCCCCCCCCCCCAAAAAAAATGCTCCATTTCTGGTTTATATAAGTTTATATTTGGAAAAGCCATTGCCTGTGGAAAAAAAATAGTTAACAGATATTCAGATACTACATCTAAATACCACACACTCAAAAATGAAAATATATCAAGATTCAAAAGATATCCCTCTTTCCTTTTACTGACATCTGCTGTTATTTTCATTTTCTACTTAATGGACAAATGTACAAGCCACAAGACTCACTCATTGATGAGAGAAAAATATGCAGCACATTCTGTTTAAACATCAAACATATTTCACACTGTATTCTAGAGTATCATAAGTGATGTAACAATTTTTCCTTTCACTAACATCAGCTGTTATTTTAAAGTTAAATACAGACATCGGATATCCTCAAACAGGCTATTCACTTTATCCTTTAACATGCAGGATATGGAAACAGAATATGTTTATTCAATAAATAAATTATGTGTTGAATGAGAGCAGATGTAAAAGTGGTTCACGTCATTAACATGTGTTGGATATTGGACCGTTATTTCAATTCTGGATTCTAACGCAAAGATAAAGGTCAAAGGTCACACACACCTGTGTACACATGTATACTGCGCAGGCATGATTTCCTCAAGGAAATCACAATCACTTGATAGACAACACTGATGGATAGGTAGAAAGGTTTCTCCAATGACATGCTTCAATAGTGGTGCAAAAAAATTGAGTAGCTGGTACTTGTTCGGTCAAATTGACCTTGAATATTCCATACCTACAGTGTACACCATGTAACTGTTTGTACATGTAGACACCAGACATGTATGTTGTTTGGCATCTATACCTTTCTCACCCAAAACATTCAAATTAGAAAGACTGAGAATACATGTGCACACATCACACAAACACAGACAAAAACACTCGCACACAAAGATAGACACAGAGACACACAAAAAGATAGACACAGACATACATGCAGACAAAGACTTGCAGACACAAAGGCACACAGACACACACACACTCCAAAGTCACACACATACACAACGGATATATTCAAGACATGCCAACAAGGAAATATATTTACAAGACAGTTTCTGATTATGCAATCAAATTAAATGACGGAACAAACAAAGTCAAACATCATCGGTATGGAACCAGGATGTTAATGCAAAATACAGTGGCAACCAGAAGGGTGTCAATGCCATTGACTTTGTACAGTGATAGCACCCTTCTGGTTCTCAACAGGTTCTGCGTTAACGCCTTTCTGGTTATATACCGACGATATTCTACAGTAATACCTACCCTCTAACACATGTTTTATCCTGTTTGCCTCTGATTTGCCAATAACTGTTTTTATCTGTCGTCATATCTGCTGCTGTAACCGACTAAAAGAGAAAACAAAACAAAGCGAAAGGCCATTTAATCAGTATAATTACCCTGGTGAGATATCAAGATGACATGAAGAAGGAAATAAAGCTTGCGTAACAACATACAAACAGAAGTAACCACAGTTGAATGTGATGTTCAACCCACTGGCTACAGGAACCGGATGGGATGTGTCCTATATGTTAACTCTATGGGATTTTAAGAATCTCGTAGGTATTGGGTTAAAACCATCAGAAGACAACAATGTTCTGACCAGAACAGTACAGTTACTACAGTACTCACAGAGTTTTAAAATAAAATAGAATTTTTTTTCACAAAGGACAAATGTCAATTTGTTACAAATGATGAGGTGCATCAATATAAAACTGGAACTGTAGTCTGTTACTGATGTCTCTTGCAACTTTCTGAAGGACCATACCAAGGTCATTCAAAAATACCTTCATAAAACACACGTTTTGCAACCAGAAATAAAAACACAAATGTCCAATGCTATTAAAAGGCCTTAAAGGTTGAAATTAGTGACATATCATGTTTTTTTTTTTCATGTTTTTGAATAATTGCTTATTTCTGGGCAAGTAAAAATCTGAAAGTGATAACACTTGACCAAAGCCTTAGGGCAAGTAGGAAAAAGAGATAGTGTGCAGCCCCGATGTCAGGTATTAGTCAATTTCACTTTCATTGCATAATTCTATGGCAGTTTTTCTTTTTGCTGTTAGTTCCCTGGCAAAAATGGTGAAAGGATGTACATGTAAACATACTATATTATCATAGGTACAGGGACATATGAAAGATTGTTCTCTCACTTCTCTGAGATTATTCCAATGACATCATGCATGAAGGACAATTCAAGTTCCACACAAAATGGATATCTTGCCTTACATAAAAAGCAAGATAACATGACTTAACTTTGTCTTTGATATAAAGTGACTACCAGTGCTGTAATTAGAGCTGTAAAATTACCTGCTGTCCACTCCCTGAGCCGTAATGTATGTCGTGTGAGTGTAACCTAGCTTTGTGTTTTTCATTTATGAGCTTCACCACCGATCCGCATGTCACATATTCATAGTCCATTTTCTCTGTTTGAAGAAAACAAGAAAGAAAATAAGAGTACTGACATTAATACAAGTCAAATTAATGATTCATAAAGATCTTCTAGGACTACAGATGCTACAAACATTTCCACTTCACTGTCAATTTCTAGACCAAAATTACAAATCAAATCTTTGTTTTCCAAAATAAGACATACACTGATATATTACATGGGAAAAATTGTGTGGCATGAAAATATATCCAGTATCCACACATCAGCTAAGCAGCACTATGCACAATTTTCTGACATCTGTATGAATGAGAAAATATATATTATAATTCTTAAGAAGCAGAAATATTTTGTTTGTTTTCTAATCATGGATTACACTGGGCCAAGAACAAACAATAAAGAACATTGCACAATTCACTTGTAAGCATTACAAAAATGGCTACACTATAAGGTCAGTGAGCTTATCAATGCTTGGAAAATCAGGCACTTCTATGGTTCTCCTACTGGAGCAAGAGACAGGGATTTCTTTTTCCACTTTTGGCACCGAAAACTGTGGCAGTGTCAGCAAAAATCCCTGATAAAATCAAACAAGAGTAAGTTAATGCCGAGGACAAAAATTAGGGGAAAAAAATCCCATACCCACTCTCTTGTGCTTTACACAAACTTTTCAATAATCTTTCCCTTTCTTGTCAATGGCCATCAAATTTGGAGTAAATTCTGTTGCACAATGCACATTATTAGTAAAGCTGACTCATGAATGACAGGTGGTTAACCATTTGCAGAGAATAGTTTAACTTTTTAAAGTAAAAAAAACAAAAAAAAAACAAGGCTTCCTGCCTTCCTGTACATTTAACAGCCTGGTGGTATGTTACAACAAATGCTCAATGTTCATTTTACCATGACTCAGTCACTCAGGAAAAAGAATAACCAAACACAATTTTTTATTTTTTTTAGTCTGTGAGAAGCAGCTGTTCCTCAATCAAAATCTTGCTAGGTCATTGTTTTTCTGAGTCATGTAAAGATGAAGCATTTTATCTATCATACAGATTCAAGATGATGTATAACATTAATGTTAGTCTCCACCTCCCTGCTTCCTAACATTGCTATCAGCAAATCAGCAAATCCTGGGTACAGGTCCTTACATTTGGAACAATTGAATTATGATAGATGAGAGGTCCAGGTGATTATTCGTGTGTGTGGTCCGTGCAGATCAAGTCCAGTTCATTTGCCCAACTAACTGTCTTGTGCTTTGACAGATGCTCAACCACAATAGCTGCCGTACCATACATTATGAATTTATGATTATGTTCAACAACAGGGCTGCCAACTCTCACATATTGAGCGCAAGACTCCCGCATTTTGACCCTTTCTCACGCCAAAATTTTGTTTGAGCTTCCATACATTTCTATTGATCTCACGCAATTGGACCTTGGCCTATGGGAGTCTCACGCAAATGGATTCACAGGCATTGCATTGGCAACTCTGCAACAAGCTCAGCTCAATAGTCCTAGCTTCAGCTTCCCACGGCCGAGGCAAGGCTAGCCTTTTGACAAGGCCCTCTCGATGTATTACGGGCGAGCGAACTGAGCCCAGCCGAGCGCGCAGTGCGAAGGCCTTATGAGATCTGATTCCAATTCTTATGTTAGACCTTTAAATTACCAAATTTTGCTACCCTATTTTGGTAGCAAAAATCAACCAATCAGTGTGTCTGTCTACTTGATCCTACGTTGAATATATGCAATCATACTGGGACCACGTTCGCACAGACTGTTGCAGTTACACAAAACCATCTGGAAGCGTTCTTTTTTTCATAAGGCGAAACGATTCCTACACGTTGATATTGCACTCCAAACTGGGCCTTATAAACACAAAAATTAAACCAAAATGCTTCAGCTCCTCTGTTCAAACAATGAATGTGTACTAATTTGGTGTTTGTTGGTATTCTACTTATCAACACTGACGGAATTTCTTTCAACCCACCGAATAGTTGACAAGGCCAAGACAGAGGAGCATAGCGCGCAATTTCATTGGTTGATTCAAACAGAGATCGGTCGTTCCTGTGGTCATGAATAATAATTACTTTTCAGATGGGAAGCAGATCTCAAAAGGCCCTCGCGCTGTCGCTTTTGGCAGGACTCGCTTCGCTCGCCCATAACACTAACAGCAAGAGGGCCTTGTCAAAAGGCTAAGGCAGGGCTGGCTCCGACGTCTAAAACTCTAAATCCAATCCCCAAAAGATTTGAATAAAATCATCACGGCTAACGTAACGTTTCTCATTAGATCATACGTCTTACTCTTACTAAGAGTAATGATCATGAGTAATGATCTAAGAGTAATGATCATGGATGCATGGCAGAATTGAATGATTGATTGGCTGAACTTCTAAGCTGGGGGGAGGGGGTAAGTAAGCAGGCGTAAGATCTAAAGGTCTTTAGTCTTACCCTGCACTTAGCTTAGCCCCCCCCCCAGCTTAAGAATGTTTCACAATCATCATTCATTCTCCATGCATCCATGATTCATTCAATACACAATCACATTCTCAAATTACTTTCTTACTCAACACACAACAAAAATACAAGGTCATATAGATCTAACAGATCTAACATAAAAAGTGTCCAAAAGCATTGGCAACATGTCAATCACTGTGACTGTCCCTGACTGAATGCATTGTGATTGTGCCCTTGCCTTGCTCGACGCTTTTGGCAGTTACAGTGATCATGCACGGACACGGACTACGCATGGAGATGTTTGAAAAGTAATAACAATCCTTCCATAACACGTAACACTTGTTGTTTTCGCAAACATTAATGTTACAACCAAACCAATCTGCTCATGATAAAATTTGAGGCTCAACATACTCAAGAGTCAAGTTCAGTCGGTCTTCAACATCTTTTCACTTGACTCCAAACACACCCGAGCGAACTTGCTCAAGTTTAATCACCATTTATTTCACACAGAACGAATGATTTATCATAACGATCATAAATAATAATCATCGGCTTACCTGCTTCAACCCATGTTCTGCTATTTTCTGAGGAAAATATTAGGAAAAGAGCTAATACACTGCAGAAAATTCTGCAAATCACGTCTGTCACCGAAACCGCCATGGTGATCGAGCGAAGAGAATCCGCCAGCACGTCCACGGTATTAGTACTCGAGTCAGCTGTATAACTGTACTACACGGCCGCGGGGTGGGTGTTCCAGCGTGCACCAATGAGATGACCATACGTATCCGGATACCGGCGGTCTGAGATCAGTACTACAAATTTGCGATTCCCACAACAGGTCAGGTTATATCAGAGTGGTAAGTTCTAGTGTTCTTTCTCATTCGGTCAAGACAGTTTGAGTTGGCTTCTTCGGCGTTTTTAAATTTTCCGAAACATTAAACATGAGAAATCTCTTCACACAATGCGTTTACACTCTTAAAGACATCATTTAACAATGCTCACATTATAACAAAAAAATCTGAGCTACATAATCATTCATGTTATCATCAATAAACACTGGCGTAAATCCAGGGGAGGAGTATCCCTCCCCCCCCCCAACTGACTTTCCGAGGAGGGGGAATGACCTGTTCAAATATCCCCCACTTTTCAAGAAAGAAAGTGTAATTTTTATATCAATAAATCATTTATAAAATTGTTATTGTACTAAGAATTTCTCCCCAAATGTGTTTTTTAAATGCTTAAGATCGTTCAATTTTTATTCCAAGCAGTCAAAAGCTCCCGCTCGGTCGCTTCGCTCCCTCACCTGTATTTTCCCTCAATAATTTGAATATTTTGGTCATAGAAAATTCCTGTGAATGGCCTTGTTTTAAAAGTAGTAACCGCTGCACGATAGTATAGTTGTAATAAACCCTTTTGAACATGTGTAATTCCTTCGACTTTTAATTCAAAACACTGCCAGACAGATACCAATCCCAGCATGCCTGACACTAGCGTAAATGGGGAGGGAAGGATTGACGGATATATCTCACCACTTTTCGGGAAGGGGGATGTCTGTACATATACCCCACTTTTTGATTAAAAATATTTTTTCATACTATTCAGTTATTCATAAAATTAACGAAATATGTTAAAATGCTAAATATATATTATCTGAATATCCTCATGTTTTTCGCTTTTATACATATGTATATCAATATGTCATGTACTTTCAATTGGTGCTCATGGACATTATATTCCCCGCCCAGTGGCGTATCTAGGAAATGCAGCGCCCGGGGCAAGTGATAAAATTGCGCCCCTTCCAAGAAACAGGGGGGCAAGTACTGAAATCGCGCCCCTTCCACCAGCTTCCGCCTTAGCCAGTGTCGAAATCGCGCCCTTTCCAACTTTTTTTTGGCCGGTAGCTTCAAGAGTTATTCGTGAAATTGATATTTCAATGTCCTTTTTCCGATCCCCCTAGTCTACCAGTTTCTTCCCTTTTTCTTCATTTTCCCTTGTTTTTCTTCAAACTTTTGCCTTTTTGCTGTTCTCAGTATTTCAGGAATTCGGGTATCCACTATATACTCTTTTTACCAGTTTACTTCTCATAAAATCCCTGAAAATATTTCCTTTCTACAATCTCTTCCTCTATACTGTTTAAAATCATTTGCATCAAACTGATCCCTGGCAATGAATGCCCCTTGTTATTCCCATGATTATTCCCTTTTCAAATAGATGCCCCATTCCTCCTCAGAGAATTGTCAGAGTATGACCATGGTCTTTTTCAAATTTTAGAGGAGCTAGTTCTAATTTAACTGCATGCCGCTGCCACCGTTTCGTAAGTGATATTGTGGTACTTTTCATTCTTATTTTCTCCCTTTTTCGTCTTTAACTGTATAATTTGTGTCCCCAATTTGATATGACTTAGATCAACTTACTTTAATTTCTAGGGTTCGCTCGTTAGTCTCGCTCGCCATTATGACTATTTCATATTATGTTTCAGGTCTTTTCAATCCTGAATCTTAGATTTCTTTAAGAATCATTTAAAAATATTTCCTCCAATTATCATAGCTGTTATTGGCTGAATAAGACGTTACTTTATTATTATTATTATTATTATTATTATTATTATTATTATTATTATTATTATTATTATTTATTATTATTATTATGACTATTAGTATCATAATCATCATCATCGACTCGAAAATGAAATTTTAACAATGCTATAAGCGTTGTGTGTTCTTTTGTCGAGTTTATATAGTCCAGAAAGAAAATGAGGTGTTAAGATCAATCTCTGTTAGTGTTAATAAAATTACCCTGTTATGCCTATCCTCGTTAAAGGGGTACCTTTTACGTACAATACTTTGAAGCAATATCCTAATTATGGGTTTTCAAAATGCATTCAGACGCATGCAGAGGCGTCGATCCTGGGGGGGGGGGGCAAGGGGGCGATCCCCCACCCCAATGAAAATATTGGGGGGGGGGCAAACATATCCATTTGCCCCCCCCCCATTATTTTGACAACTTGAAAAATTCATAATATGATGACAATATAATGTTTAAAAAAAGGATTGGAAAGCACTATCTTGACTTACCTTATTAAAGTGATAGGCTAACATTGTGGAGCTTCAATTTAAAAAATTGTCAAACTTTAATATCTGAGCTACATAGTAGTGTTCAAATGGACAAATAAACACCCTAGAATACAAAAGTTTGGAAAGTTAGAGTGCCAATGGCAAGTTATACATGAATAAACAATAAAACTCGGGGCGAGTTTTATTAACGTAGGTGTACAGACAGTAAGTCTATGGGAGGAAATGGGCAAGTGAAACTGGTCAACTTACGATTTTCACTTTTTTAAAGCACTAAATAATCATTTTGAAATACAATTTTTTCAGGGCTTCATTTTTAGACCTCATCAAAGACACTGGTAGCATGGGGAATCGTGCGGCTCAGATTTTTTTAACTGTGGTAAATGTTAGCCAATACCTTTAAACATGGCATAAGAATACTATTAAACATACAAAATTGTCAATTTTCAATTTAATATTATGATTTAGCGCGCAAAGCGCGCCGAAAATTGTGGACATTTTTGTCACTTCCCCCCCCCCCCCAACTCCGAAACATGGATCGACGTCCCTGGGTCACGCATGGTATACATTATCAGTATATGCGATGTGCCATTATCTCGTCACATATCTCATTAAAGACACAATTTAACATTGTGACGGTTCACATATCCATTTGCTCCCCCCCCCCAATAATTTTGACAACTTGAAAAAATACGCAATGCAAATATATGTTTTAAAAAGCATTGGAAAACACTATAAAACCATAAAACATGGCATAAAACTACTATTAAACATACAAAATTGACAATTTTTCGGCGCAAAATTTAATATTATAATTTAGCGTGCTAAATCGGACATTTTTGTCACTTTGCCCCCCCCCCCCAATCCGAAACATGGATCGACGTCCCTGGGTCACGCATGTATACATGCAATGTGCCATTATCTCGTCACATATCCCATTAAAGACACAATTTAACATTGTGATGGTTCAATTTAAACATAATTGTCAAACTAGTTTTAGCTACATATATGGTCAAATCATAAAGTAATATGTATGTCTATGGGACAAATAAACACCCTTTAATAAAATACACTTTTGTTGCCATTGGCAAAATATATATAGATAAACATCACACCTGATTTATGCATCATGAACACTCTACAAAGAAATATACATGGTTACATTTCCACTTTACAAAGAAATAAACATGGTAACATTTCTACTTTAATAAAATGCGCGGGTCATTTTAAAGTATTTTTTTTAACAGGGCTTCATTTTTTGACCTTATCAGAGACACTATACAGTATGCAACTATGCACGGAGGATTATATTGAGTATGAACATTGTTTCATTTTTATTTTAACAACATTTTTATGAACAATGAGAAAATCTGATGAGATTGATAATGTAACTGATTTTTGGAAAAAAGGGTCATATTTCAAAAGTTATATTAATAGCAGTAAACTTCATCGAGCTATTTCTGTATGGCAATTCTCATTTTGGGGTAAACTTTGAGAAGAGAAGATACTTTTACCAGTCTGTATTCCACGAACTGCGCATATTTAGAAAACACGCGTGGACCTTATGATTTCTCTGTGCGCACGTTTCTCACCACAAGTTTCACAGTCACTGGGAAGATCTGAGCTGTGTTCACAGTCGATCGATAACGATTATGATCGGTCTGGTGAACAATCTCAATGAAACCCGGTATTTTTTACCACTTTAGTTGTGTCAACAAATTTGTTCTAATTACCTGTATAATTTAAAGATGCAACATAAATATGCAATGTAACTTTTTAATATTTGAGTGTAACATTTTGCATTACAACTGAGTGGAGATACCCCAAAGTATACCTAGTGGTAAAATTGTGAAAACAGCAACGCAGCGTTTTTGTTCTGTGCAGACAATTTGCAGTGAATAGATTTCTGTGGTTGAGAAGATTTGTGCACTGGCCTGGAACGTCATACATTACGTAACGCTCCTGTTGCTACGGGAAATGAATGTAAGTGTGCAAGGATACCCGTAAGATTGTTTTGGTGATAAATAAATCGGGAGAACTGGTCAGAACCGGATCTCGAAACGAAGAATCCAAACAAGCTTCACGCATGTCAACAAACGTGGATGGCCAAAGTGGACCTTGGAGGGAGTGGGATGAGATGGGTTTTACCAGGGAGCAGATCGATAAAAAGTGGAGATGTTATTTTTAGACAGACAATTAGCTTCAGTAACGTCCTTGATGGATTGAATTTGTTAGGCCTGTAAAGCTAGATGTGCAAATTGCTTTAGATTCACTCGTTTTCAGGTCTGAAGTTGCATAATGTTTTGATATAAATGCATGACCTAAATGAATATTGCATGGCTCGGGCAAGAAAATGGGGGTAAACAAATTGGATTCTTTCTTCCTTCAGTTTTGGAAGCGGTATACCTACAACAAATTAACGTCACAATCAGTTTCACATAAACGATAATGAAGTTTATGGTTTAGCATAAAATTCAATTTGTCAGTGCAACAGCTAGAGCTAGTAAACATAATTAGATCGATCTCTTGCATGATTTCTTCAAATTTCTTGCTCTTCTGGGTCCAAATATAAGAATATGAATATACATGTAAGTATATATTTCATTATGTTTATATCATCCATCTGCCAGTCTATACAGTCGTAGTAGTACTTCATAGTACATGTACTACTAAGAAGTAGTAATCATACCTCAATCCATGTACATATGAATGTATGTACACACAAACACACATAAATGTATATACAGTACTAGTATAATATATAATATATAATTAATATGTAATATATATGTGTATAATATATTTCTATCTCAATCTCTATAATACATGTATATGAGATGAATATATACACACGGGACACAAGAGAAAAGCTTGTGTATGTGTGTTTATGCAAGGGGGGGGGATACATATACTTACACCCTCTTGTATAGTATATACCAAAAAGAAATAACCCCTTTTTATTTGTCTACACAGCTATGAGCATCAATCTGCACAACAGTTGAGGCAGGTCAGGAGATAATGGCAGAATTAGGGGAAGAGTTGAGTCTGAGTCAAAGGATCGCCCAGTGGAAGGGGGTAGAGGAGCAACACCGGCAGAAACAGCTCATCAACCCGTTTTCCGAGTGGGAAGGTGCGTCAACGCGAGACAAACTCGACAAGGACGATCCCAACTACGCCCGGCCCGTCGAGGGATCGATGACCGCGATCAGAGGTCAGATGGCGGGCCAGCGAATCAGCGGCGAAATCAAACAACTCATCTCGATCATGCGCGAAAACGCCAAGGTGAGCGACCTCGGCGACGGGCACGTCTGCTACACCACCACGTTCGGGAAACTTTTCGACATCTACTCCAAGATTTCGAATAAGTTGGTGGGCATCCTGATGCGAGCCCGGAAGCAGGGCCTCATCCAGTTCGAGGGCGAGATGCTATGGCAACGGAGGGATGATCATGTCGTCATAACGATGATGCAGGATTCGAACGACTGAGATGAGAATGTGGTTCTTGTTGCACCGAATTTGAAAATTAACTCCATGTGGATATGGAATATGGCATCATGCATGTATTACCATACTTTAATTAAGTCATTTCCATTTAAAAGATTTGGAATATCATCGCCATAACGATGATTCAGGATTCATACAACTGGAGCTAAGATGTGCTTCTAAATGAATTTGGAAATTAATTCGTGTGGATACGGAGTAATATAGTTAATCATGCATGATTTACAGAAGTCATTTCCATTGAAAACATTTGTCAAATTTAGTAAAAATCAGTTGGGTTTTATCCAAAGGCCGGCCTCGAGGTTAATTTCTATTGGCCTTGGTTTCAGTCTCTGTCGGAATCACCCATATAACCCTATTAAAAGGTTTTGTTTTGGGGCAGCCTGGGTTTCAGATAAACACTGGTAAAAATTGATAAAATTCAATTAATTCATCAATGAATACCATATTAAATTTGTTGCTATATTGTGTACAAAAAGGAAGATGCCACTAACTTAGAACTAAAGTTTTCCAAAAATAATTGAGTTTTACTTACATTCATGAACCCCCCCCCCCCCCCCCGGCCCACTTGTATTCACCCAAAACCTCCCACACATTTTCAAACACATAACCAATAATAGTTTCTAGAATTATTTCATTTTTTGGCTGATAACTTGAGTGCAATAAGTTTAGAATGTTATCAAATGCATGTACATCTATGAACTTCAGAGTTAAACATACATGTAGTACTACAATTTGTATGTGTGTGGGGGGGGGAATGCTTATCTTGATACTTTACTGATCACGTGAAAAAGATAGCATTTTGATTCATTACGTATTCAGATGATGTTGCCTTATTGCTGGTAGTTTACTTGTAATATGTGAACACCACAAAATCAAATATTGCACAACATCAGATAATAACTATCTCCCTCACTCAAACCGCCCTCCCCTCCCCCACCAATTCCTTACAGCTCCAACTTGCACACTTCTCCATACAACAAACACAGGAATAAACTTAGCACATCATCATCATCATCATCATCATCATCATCATCATCATCATCATTACTATTATCACAAACTTCTCCATATCAACAAACACAGGAATAAAGCCAGCACAAACTAGTCTTTCTTTTTAGATATTTTCAGTTTTAATGCTGCACACATTTATCCAGCCCCATGTTGATAATAATAATAACATTTGTCTGCGTCTCACCATAAAATATTTGTACAAGTAATAGCGACATATAAATATATATGTCTCACATATACACAGACAAAAAATAATAATTTACACAATATGCCGACTTTTATGTATGGGCCCCTAGCATAGAAAGACAACTTAATGTGATTTATATTCAAATTCACACCAGCATCTGACATTACTCCATCACCAACACAAATATTTAGTTTACAGGTTTGTTTACATGCATTTGTTTTCTTTTAACATGTTTTATGTAGTGCATATATAATATGAATGTGTGATAACACAGCAGAATTAAGTAATGTATATTTCATATTGATTGAAGTACATGTGTATTACATTTTGCATACCTCTTTTTTGTCTGTACTTCCATATTTTGTGAAATTTGGCATGTATATAGTTATTTCATGAAGACATGTAATTTTAATACGTAAGCATGGCAGCTAAATGAGAGAAAAAATACTTCACATTCTTTTCAATGCAACACTAAAATGTATATTTCCATGTGTAGAAAACATTAAAGACACAGATTTTTACTGGAGTACAGTGTATTTGATTACAGGACTGAAAAGTCTTGTTTATTACAATTATTCTCTTACTACGTTATTGACATGCATTTCCACTATTATATCTTCAATTCTTATCAAATGTCTGTTTCACTTTTGAAATTTGGCCAACTTTGTCAAGTATTCAAAACCACCAGAAAAAATAGCACACACAAAGAATGTATAATTTATGTCAACATTTTGCTAGCAATGAATATGTTAACCAAAAAGCAAGTCGAAAGTCACGTTTGCACTGTTGTGGTGGTTACAGAGTGAGATAAGCAGAAACAACAGCAAAAGGGAGTGAAATTGATGATTAGCTTACATGAATTGGTTATTTCTTTGAAACTTTCAGTGAAGACATGTATTAATGATACTATGAAAATACAAAAGTACTTTAGTCTTGAAGTACTCAAGGAAAAGGGTCAAGAAATACTCTTTCCTCCATACTTGTGTCACATCAACCACCCAACTGAGCCCCTAGTCAGCCAAAAAAGGGAATAAATTAAATTTACAAACAATGTGATATTTATACATGGAAATAGGTACGAGCCAATATTCATAAACCTCGGCTTGTATGTGTTCCTTCACAGCAGTACCACTGTTCCAGAACAGATATTTAAGACAATGTCTTAAAACTTGGCAAATGTCATTTTCAATAGTTCAAAATGGAAATTACACTCTTTGTGAACAATGTTCATGTATCTTACAGTCAGTATTACTGAAGTTTTGGGAGTAACTCAAGCTGTCTTCAGCAATAAGAAATGTGGCTTACTTGTTATGGATAAGTGAAAAACTGCAGTATGAGAAATCCTATTGAATAATCATTAAAATTAGTCAAAGTAGAAGTTGTCTGTACTCATATAAAATTCAACTTGCAGCATGTGGGGGAGGCAAAACTTCTCAGCACAAAATAGAAAAGTTAATAATCTTTAAAGGCAAGGCATCTCTTTTGCATGCCTAAAACTGAACATTGTGAAAATACACTGGTATATTGAATAAAATACCATCTAGGTACCTTTAGCAAAGTATATGAGCTAGAAACTCATTTTTACTTTGTGGAATTATGACCATCAGACTTTGATTTGAATTATTGTCTCTAAAAGACAAAAATTAATAGCCTACAACATACAGTTAATGACATTTTTCCATTATTGTTTAAATTCTAGGTAATTCCCGATCTTCAGATTTCACAGAAATGTCCTTCATAAATAGCCTAGGGCATAAGTGATGTGTTGCTCTGCTTCGGGAGGGGTGCACAAGATTCCCTGCCTTTAATGGCCTGCATGGATATGGCAAATACATATGCTATGAATAAACTTTAATCCTCTTTTTAACTAGTCTATAAAATCTGAATTTTTATTGAAAGCATGACTAAAAGAAACTTAAATCAAAAATCCCGAGCACACTCCCTTTTAAAAAATTTTGTTCATCAGCATTTTGGTGCATAACACAATTATAAAATGCATCAGTTTGAATAACAACTGCAGTTACACCTTTCAAAACACTTCTGTTGGACAAAATATTTGTGTATGAATTAAGTGATCAATATTTGAGATTAAGTATGGACTGTTGTTTTACTTTCAGGTAGTATATTAAGTAAGTTTCTGCCTTACAAACAAACATTGTGTGTGATGTGCATTATTAATAAAACTATTTATTGATAAAACAATTATGCAGTGTCATGTAAATTTCTCTATATTGTTTTATTATTAAAGTCTATATATTCATTCTTATATTAGAAATACTATTTTGTAACTTCTTCCCTGTGAGATATGCAATTTCTACGTGTGTGTGTCGTGTGTGTGTGTGTGCGTGTGTGTGTGTGTGAGTGTCTGTCTGGTGTCTGTGTGTTGGTGTGTGTGTGTGTGTGTCTGTCTGTCTGTGTGTGTGTGTGTGTGTGTGTGTGTGTGTGTGTGTGTGTGTGTGTGCGTATGTTAATGCCGTCAATTGCGGACGAAAGTCTGACACTCCACTATCAGACTGCGGACGATGTCTGAACCAAGGACGGTCCACGGTTCATAACCTAGTGCAAACGACTGCAAATTTAAAAAGCAATCGTTTGAGGGCATCATCATCTTTTTTTTTTTTACTGTGCACAAAAATCATCCTCGGTTGCCTCTTAAAAATCAAACATAAAATTTTATACACATGGATGTCCCCGGATGGAACCGAGTGTGTCCACGGGTGACTGTCGAATATCACACACAAAGGTCCTCATTTGTATATTATTAATCAATTAAAAATTACGTCCTCGATTAATGGCAAAAACATGTATGTGTGTGTGTGTGTGTGTGTGTGTGTGTGTGTGTGTCTGTGTGTATGTGAGTGATATTTCCTTTATTCATTACTGCAGCATTAAAATTTGCTTATCAATGGGTGTCTTTCCATCCCATGTTACTACAACCCTTCCCCGATCAACATTTTGATCAAGATCGGTACAGTCAAATAATGCTGATGAACAATAAACCCATACATCACAAACTTTCTGAAAACAAAACACTGAATTCAAATAGCTTCTTCTCCTTATCCACACTATCTAATCAACCCCTCATATGATACGCGTGATACAGCATGTCATAGTCTACATTTCCCTTTGATTAGAATAAAAAACTTTCATACACTTTACAATCATTGTCTGCAAAACTCAAAATTTATGAAATGAAAATCTCAAAATATATAGAAAGAACAGCCAGGCATAGAGAAATAAAGTTTTATAATACACAGTCTGCTTGTTATGTCCACTTTGTATAATTTACAATATATTTATAGAGTTATTCTTTTTGTTATAAAGCAAAAATAACAGTTGTACACAATTACAAACAAAAACATTGTGAATCATGAAACAAATCTTATTTCATGGCTTTTTTATGGCATTTAACTTATGGAGCATTTCCACAATATACTAATTATCCTAATTTAATTTACATTGGACTACAGAATACAGTACTCTAAATACTATATTGTCTTCATAATTTTAGGTCTTCTTATTTCTTATCCCATGGAATCTGTACACTAATTGACAACACTAACTTATTTACACTTTTGATATAAATATACATTTATTTACATGAACATCACAATAGTTGTTAGTGGTTATCCACACAAATATTTCAAAACAAGATAATTTACTTTCCAAGTGAAAAACAAAATACAACTGTGGTAAGTACAAGATACTACTAATAAAATCATTTGCAAAATTTCATGGGTTTATTCATGTGGGAATTAAAATTTATTGTGTAAGTAGTGCAATACATGAAAACATTTATCAATACAAACCAACTTACTGCTTTGCTAAAATTCTATGCAACTCTATCTACACATTTGGCCGAGGTACAAAGCGCATAAACCCCTCCGGTTACAATTCTGCATGCAATATGCCTTTTGAACCTCCCTCTGGTAAAATGGACACTTCCACTTCTTCTGTAAGCACAACATTTACCACGAACAAACCATTTGCCAACAAAAGGGACGACTTGTTTTTACTGAATGAATAAACACCCATATTTGAAAATAGTTTCAACCATACATCTATTCAATACATGCAGAAGAGGTCAATGCCATTATGCCAGTAGGGAGGTCTAAAGGTTTGATGGGCTCTGATGAAAAACATTAGACAGGTTTATGCCACTATTTAACAATTGTGTGCAAATTATTTTGTCAATATCACAATCATTTTGTGGACATCCTATTTTCTATTTAGCAGTTTCAAAAATTCAACACAGTTGAAATTGTGAAAGAAAAAAAATGTTCTTCAGGCATACTGAAGTTGATGTAAATAAAATGTGTGTCACAAGAGGAAATGGGATCGTAATGGCAGATTGTCTGACATCTTTGAATACGTCCATCTGGATTGATTGTCAAAACTATAATTGTACATATTATCCCCTGTATGTAATTTCAAATGTGGCAAATATGTAAAACTAATATGACCAAATGCAGGACATTTTCTCTGAGATTTTCCAAAGGTGATATTAATAAATTGAATGTATTTAGTGCATTTTTTATTTCATGTGTGATGTAAGCATGCACTGGTTGCACATGCTTTGTACAATACAACATGAAGTAATTTGCACATGACACTCATGATGAAAATCATGAAACTCTCTCACAATCTGGCAATTAAAAAAACTTTGTTTACTTCTGATTGGAGTGCTAAAAATTTACTGTTGTTAATTCTATTTCGGTGAGCAAAATGAAACTAACAAATCAAAGTCATATTTTTTTTAAATTTTGTGTGAATCCTCAATATTCATTTGGTTTCAGGTCTACAGAATTTTATGCAACACAACAGAAACGGCAATGCTAATAGTAAATTTTGACCAATTTCTTCAGACTTTAGCAATATTAGTTGAATGTTCGTTGGTTAGTATAATATTCTGAATTATTTTTAAAGTCTGACAGTAAATCACAAATATAATAATCTGCAGAACTTATTCAACTGTAAGCCCAAATAATAACTCCAATGTTGTACGAACCTTGCAAGAAATACATAAATCATATGAAATAATACAACACATACAAGTCATATTCTGTATCAAGACAACTTCCTCGGAGGACAACTGCCCTGGGGAC
>JZLH01S0505095.1:45774-65059 GCA_001188425.1 Eucidaris tribuloides
GATGATCAATATCGCGTCGGGATCGGGATATCGTCATATCGACGCGAAGCGCAGCACAGGCTGCACAGCAGCGATTTTTGATCGCGTTTGTATACAAAAAATTATTGTCATTGCATTGTCAGTAACCGCACATTACAGTTTGACCACGCCTACGCGCGCGCGTACACTCGTGATTGATGCGCAGTATGCGATAGGAACATTCTGTGATGTTTCCTCCTCTGGCAGTCATCACCTGTATACTATATTGTCACCTCAGCAACGTTTTGCTTCTCTTCATTAGGAGAGGTGTATCATACGGATAAATCGACTTACTTGTACAATGCTTCTGTCATTTTGTTTGTGATGTGCCGTGGGCCATTGCCGTAAACCTTTGTAAGTTCCTCCGACTCGGGAGTAAAGCCGTATAATGAGCGGAACTGAAGACTGTGATCACGGAAGAGGATCATGAAATGTTTTTGGTCGGACTTGGCAATTTCCTGGAATAACAAATATGCAAAGAATTGAAGGTTAAAGGAAAGTGACATGATCATGAGGAATACAAAACGCCTCTCAAACCAAACTGGTTCAAAGATATACAATGGATACTCCAGCTGGAGTGTATCTCCTGGCTGGAAGGATTTATCTTGAATTTGCTTACTTATGATGAATCAAGCATGAACATACTAGCACTTTGTTTCTCTCAAACCCCGATGAAAATAGATCCCATAGAAGGCTACACTATAGAATTGTCTGTCACAAGGCATACTGATGGCAGTTATTTTAAATTGAGTCAATTTTTGACTACCAAAATTTCACAGTAGAATCCTTGCACAGTTTGCTTGACTCTAGAACAGTATCACCCCAAGTTGAGGACTACCCCCAATCATGTCATTTACCTTTAATAGGCTTTTAGACATTTATTCATTTTGTTCTGTTGCCCATCAAATTAAATTTGATTATAACACCAATATGAGTTCAACATTATAACTGTCAGTATTAATAAAAAGATATCCTTTAAAACATTGTTTAGTAAATTACTTCAGAACACGAATTTGAAATCAGTACTTCTGATGTTCTTGAAATTTGAAAGTATAGAAATTGAACAAGGCAACAGCAAGATTGTGTCTCGGCCACCCACGACTAAATATCACAAAGGTAAATTTCCCCAAGTACATCACTAACCCAAGTTTGACCTAAAATGACCTTTGATGGCACGATATCAAGAATGTACCCCCTAATGCATCTATCACCCAAATTTGGTTGATATTGCAGCAACATGTGCAAAGTTATGTGTCCTAAGAGAGTCTTGCAGGTAAACTTTAATGTTTGTGACGGCGGACGGATGGATGGACGCCATTTGGATCCCTTAGTCTCGCCGTCACCTCTGGTGGGCGAGACAAAAATAAAATGGTCAGAAGCAGACTTTGCTTTAATGATAGAATTTGATCTTTATGTCGTTTTTTTCTTCTAATATACTAAATTCTGCATTAATGGAATGAATTACATAGACCTTTGCAACATGTGCTGAAAAATGAGTGCTAATTCACCATAATTATGAACGGAGAGTCAAATTTAGTCAAAATATCAGAAATGTGACTATAAATCATCTATCCAGGTCAGGGAAAAACTACTACCTGTCAGAAGGCCCCCCCCCCCCTCCAATTGCTTGGTTGTACATGTACTACAAATGGGCTTTAAAAGAAAGGGTCGGCAGTCAGACTTTTTTTTTTTACTTAACAGTTGCATCCCTGCATTACGAAGTTCGTGTTGAATATGAAACTGAACGTCACAGACGGGTCGATCGGTCAAGTACAACCAAACATTTTTTTTTTGATAATAAACCCGCCATCTCCAAGTTCGTTCAGGATGTTTTCTTACCTCGAGAACCTTCTCCTTCTGCTTTGCGTTGACCGTGCCAGCCAGAATGCAGTGAGAGATGGCGTTGATGATGATGTGACGATTGGACTTACTGGTGGGCTTCACAAACAGCTTGGGACCTGTTGGATGCAACAAAACAAGCATTCACTTAATAACCCGTTATCTCTGAGATTGTGTAATTTCCATAAAGTTAATACAAGACACATCCGGTTCCGTAGACAACAGGTCAATAATCAGGGACGAATGTTTCCCTACGTTATTCTACAAGCCTTAATGTGCTTCGTTCATGTAAATTCACTTACAGTGCAAAGCCAGGAATTGCACCATTCATAAGTTTCCACGAACATTAATCTAGCACATTGTGTTGAGTGCTTTTATTTGGTAAAAAGATGTTCGTATGTCACCTATGATAAATTACTCGGAGGGAAGAGGGAACTCTTTGTTTCACGGTTCCCAACATTTCATAAAAACAAAATTACCTGATTATTCCCTGATGGAAGTTAAAAATTCCCGGATCATCATTCTGACACATTTCTTGCTTCACCTATTTCTTTTTCATCTTGTGCTCATGGTATGGATATGAGACCAGAAAGTCGGATCACTGAACACACAAAATTCCCTGATATTTCTTTGATTCAACAAACTTTTCATAAATTCAACAACTTTTTCCTGACAAAAATTAGAGCAGTAATTTTCTGGGCTTCCCTGATTTTCAGGTTGGCTATGGACCCTTTGTTCGACAAATTTTGTAAGCGAGGTATTTAGTAGCCCCAAAAATCTGCCAGAAGCATTTATCTACAGTGTGAATATTGTGTAATTCAACATTTGAATAGCACAGTATATTCAGAATACTTTTATTTTTTAATTAGAGATTGAAATGGGAAAGAATTCCAGCAATGAATCTGGCATCACATTTTCAAATAATTACATGATACATGTTGTACTTCACAAATATTATGACAATCATAACATCCTTTCACAAGTAATTTGCTTATCCATATTAAGTTTCTGTGAAGCTTCCAGAATTGTTTTCTTGTGTTATATATATATATATATATATATTTGCAAGTATGCTTCCAGCTAGTGATGTAATATAATGTAAATTGTTTATTGTGCATTTGGCAAATAATTGTGAATTAAAAATAATATGAAAATAAGGGGAAGATTTATTAAAAATTCCTCTGCACAACTATTTCAAGATTTTGATTTTGCAGATGGGCTATTATTTGGACACTCTATTAGTAATATGGGGGAATGTACACCTGTGTTGCCTGATGAGGGAAGCACGTGAAGTATTTTGGCAAGTTAACGGCATCAAATCAAAATAACTAGAAGCACCATGGCAACATAAAATATACTGGGTTAGAACTATATGAGATGTGATGTGATTTAACAGTACTACCTAAATGAGAGTGAATCATGTATCTTAGATGTGTCTCTAGTAACACATTAATTTGTCAGTTGTCCGGCAGAAGGGCCCTAGCCTATGTTCCCGGCAGAAGGGCCTTAACAACAAATTTTCTCCAAATTGAGAAATCTTACCTTATTTGATTTGATATTTGTACTTAATAGACTGACAGGACTGAAGGATCTAAAAATATCATACTACTTTGATTTTGTGCAAAAAGAGCCATTGGTTTTGAAGTTAAAGACAATTTAGTGATAAGACCCTTCTGCTGGGAACATATGTTAGGGCCTTCTGCCGGAAAACCAACGAATTGCAAATGTGACCAATGCTGCTAGCAAACACAGTGATTTGCAGGTAGAGCTGCCGCTTGAGAAAAGTTGGGGGCCGGGCTGAACTGGGTGGTTCTGAAGGGTCATAGGTCAAGTTTAATTAATGTTGGTATTTTACTGGTTTACATTTTTTTTTCCTTTTTGAGGGATGGGGGGGGGGCAGGGAGTGGGAGGGTTAAAGCAAGAGGGTTATCAACACCTGCATCGCATATAGTTATAACCCACTTTTCGTCACATGCTTTTCCCATTTTTAACCCCCCTTTTTTCTTAACACACACAAAAATCTTATGGTCTTACGTTAACTAAAAAATAAAAAAAGAGTAATGAAAATCTAAGATTACAAAATAATAATCACAATGAAAACATCAAAATTAGTACAAACACCTTAACCAATGAATCAATACAAAACCAAATGTTAATACCACTGCTTATCAAATATAAATGAAAACACAATGAATTAGAAATGTCATTGGCACACGAGTAATTCAAAATGAAAGTTACATGAATAAGAAATCACAGCAACAGAAAAAACACAACAAAACTTAACAAAGCTGGATTCATTTTTATAAAAGGAAACATGCAATTTAAATTGACAAAATATACATTTACAGATATTATAACAGTTACTGCAAAACATGCACAGTTTCAACCAGACATGAACTCATATCTTCCTTTTTTCACAAAAATCCACAAGTGACAACAAGCAACACACATTTTTTTTTTTTTACAAGAAGAACATTTAGATGAAATTTGTGGCTTAAACAGATTTTCATTCATATCATTTCTTGGTTGAATATGTAGTTTAGTTGTTTAAGTGCCCATCACTGATCTGCAGGGGTTATATTTTTGCTCAGATTTGATCTAACCGAAAAAAAACCCCACAGTGTTCTAAATGTGGCATTATTTGCCACATGTCTTAGAGTTTGTTTAAAATATCAAACAACTAGTATTTTCAGATTTCAAAAAAGGCTGTTTGCATTGTGTGTAATTTAATTCTAAATGGTGGTTGCTTCACACAATTTGAATTTGCAATGATTTTAACTTTCCCAGACTGAGTTTTCTGCCCTAAAACTTTTTTACATTTTGTAGTTACAATATTTTTCAAATGTTGTAGCATAAATTATACTATCAGAATGGCAATACTGTCATCTACAACCTACGTCCACATCTCTTCCCCACAAATAAAAGCTATTTGCAATCAACATAAAAAGTCACTCCATGAGGAACTGCTGGAAAAGCTTGATACAGTACAGGTTCACAAATACACATCATCTCACAAAAAACATAAAACAACATAAACAAAACAGAAAAGAAGCAAACTTTTGACAACATCTGTACCAACAAAATTTCAACAAAAATGCAAAACAAACCCTCAGCGTTATCCCTTTTCTGGGGGCGAGGGGGGATGGGGTTGTGGGGAAGAGGATGAGGCAAATCATGCAAAGCTGTTCAAGCTGAAAATAAAAGCAGGCCATGCTTTTGAAAATAAATCACTCCACTGCTGAGCAACACTTCATGCCGAAAATAAACAATGATAACGAAAACGTGACTGCTATCAGTTAACGAACCGCTATATTCCGGCGGTTGGCTCCCGCCCGAACCGCTACTCTCCTGCGAAAGGACACTGGGGGCCGCGTGGGCCACAGCGCCTTCTTGTGACGGTGTCGGTGGCGAGGTTTCCGTCGGTTCCCCCCCTGCTGCTGTGGTGGCCGGCAGTGGTTGCACCACTCCTGCCAGATCCCTTTGGGGTATACGACTGGGTAGGGTGTTGGACCGGGGGCGTGGGGACGGGGGCCTACGTTTGGCGGCTTCTGGGTTGCCCTTAGTCGTGGGCGACTTGCTGCCATTGCCAGTGGCTTGTGTGGCAGGGGCAGGGGTGGTGTTAGATGTCCCCGGGGGAGGGGCTTGGGATGTTTCAGCTGGTGCAGTGGCGGTGGTGGCACCGGACGTGTTCCTTTGATTTTCTGCGGGTGGCAGGTGGTGGTAGTGGTGGCAATGTAAGCGGTATGATAATCAAAACGAGATGAGAACAGAAAGTGAAAGAAAGGTTTGTCAGAAAACACAAAATGTAAAATGTAAAATGTAACCGTCTATTCAAATACCTAACAATTGTGATTAATCCTCTGAGGATGACAGGCTTGAACAGAAGTCCTGAAATATTTTCATAATTTGGGAATTTTCAATTTATTTTGAGTGACCAAACTTAGGCCCTAGAGAAATACAACAAAAAGGAGTGGTTTGCACTTTTTTTCACTACACTAGCATGTTTTTAAACTGTCTCAAATTCAGCAATTTATATTCCCTTCAGAATCAACAACATGAAAACTGTGTCATCTTGAAGTGAACAAACTATCGTACAGCAGTGACCCAAAGAGGCTAACCCTGCCTCCAAGATTCCATAGGGTTAACACAGGTCACATCCAGTCCCGTAGCCAATGGGTTGATAATTCAACTTTTAATTCACCGCTTTTGGTACTGAAAAATATACTGTTTTATGGGAATGGTAGGACTTAGGGAAGCACTCACTGTAAGTTAATTTTGAGATTAGAGCAAAATGCAAGCATTAAATTACGCATGGTGGGCTTGGTTTTCGTTTTGGGGTGTCTTGTTTTGAAGAAGTGGCTTGGAATTATTGTTTGAAACAGCAAATTGCTATTAATGAGTTAATCAACACTTACAGTCAACAGATTCAAGTTTTCTTGTGTGGTTGAGAGTATGGATCTACCTATTACGCCTACTCATTGCTAATTTCTTCAGACTTTGCATTTGCCATTTTTGTGTAATAATACAACAACTGTTAAACATAACACACAATTTTCGGACAAAATGATGATCAATGGAAAATCTGTTTCAACAGGAACAACACTTGAACTGTCAATGTTAATAACTGTAAGAGAACAGAGGCAAGGTATAAAATGGTTAGTGTAAAAATGTTAAAAATATTTCAAAACACCAGCAGAATTGACAGAAAAATGATCATTTATTGCACCACCTGAATATCTGTGCTGCATTGATCCCCATTCAGCTAAATGGAACATTCTGTTATTTCTTGCATTTTTTCATTTGTTTATTTATTCTTGAAATATGGATTTAAATATCATCTTCGACAGATTCACATACACAAGTATATAGTGTTATAAAGTTTACAACCTGTGTATGATAGAGTGCTTTTGCCTGTTTCACCTATTAAAGATGATTTCAAATTTTCTTTTCAACACACATGTTTTTATAGATCCCATCACAAGATATCTTGTACTTGGTATGCAATGGGTCAACTAAGCTTGAACTTGAATAAGTAACAGAATATTCCATTATGCTGACAGGGGTAAACTTGTTTATGAAAAGAAGAGAGAGAGAGAGACCGAGGGGATCAAAACAACACCAAACCAACAACGGAAAACTAATTATGATGGTGATGATAATAGTGATGATGCTGTTGCGAATGATGACTTTGGCATGTATGCACACACGTGACAAAAAAGCTACATACCAGACGAAGGAGGAGGGGCGGCAGCCGCCACGGCTGCCCCCTTTGGCATCTCCCCGGAAGACGTAATGGTATAGGACGTCTTCCGTACACCTGAATATGAGTGCATTGAACATACGGGGGTGTTTGCATGCATGAGACTCTGAGGGACATTACATCAGGTAAATTACAACGTCCAACATTGTCACATGAACTGCACAAAGAATCATGTAATATGTAAACATGTCTGCATGTGTATGTATACATATAGCACATAATGTTTAGGCATGTAATTTGATAACAAGATTTTCAATTTGACAACAAATTTATTCAAAATGAGAATACCCATGACCTCATACTGACATTAATTTACGTCATTTATTGATTTAAATAAAAGAACTTGCAGAAAAAAAAAACCAAGCCAAATGGAATTTACAAAACTCAATTTAACGTAATAATCTGCAGAATTTCTTATACTATATATCAGCAAAATGTATCTAGAAAGATTTTCTTGTTTTGTTATTTTCCCAAGCCATCGCGCATCTGGAGTTAGAATTATTCAGGCCTATGAAACACATAAACCACAAGAAAATAAAGATCACTTTCAAACTACAGAATTTTTACAAGCTAGCCCACTCTAGCAGTTTTATATTTTGACTATACCTATGTCAGAATCACTACAACAAAAGAAGAGTTCCAAGAAAAAACATGAGATGAAGTGAACAGAGACTTTGCCTGCAATAAGAGCTTTATTATTATCACTGTATTTAACATTTTGTTGTCAAGCTGAGTGAAAGAGAAGGAAATTTAGGTTGAGATAAAGTTGATCCTTTGACCACATCACAGTGAATTTTCATGAAGTGTTTATTTTCAGTTTTTTGCAAAGTTCAGTTTAATTTGATGAAATATATATATTCAGAAAGAGATAAAATATATCAAATCAAATGACTATGATCAACCATGTGTAACAAGTAATTTGGTTTACTTGCATTTATAACAAACATGCTTATAATTAGAAGAATCTATTAGCCATGGTGATAGAACAAAAAATGTCAGAGAAATAGTTCTGATCAGTTTTGAGGGTAAATTTTTTTATCAATATTCAAATTTTTGGCTCGTTGGAGAAAATATGATAAAGGAGAGATTTTGCAGACATCCTGTATATATGCTTTGCAGTAACACAAATTCTTCAATACTTTTTATTTCAGAAACTTTACTAGTTCCGAGAACACTGTTAATGTTCCAGTCAGCGTAGGAAATAACCCAGGGCTACGGGCGATTTAGCCATAAGCCCAAATCGCCCCCTAGAATCCCCAAAACCAATTCTTTGGGGCGGTCATTTCCTTCAGAATCGCCCTCAGATTTGGTACAAGAAAAAAATCACATTTTTTTTTATTATGGAATTGAAACAAAAATTAATTAAATGGTTGCTTTTATGGATGAAGAACTGGCTAAAACATTGGCAATCTTTCATTGCATTCTTCACATTCTGATGTGCAATGAAAAAATAGCCCCAGTGGCAGAAAAATAGCCCCCCCCCAAAAAAAAATAAAAAAAATAGCCCGAAGGCTCTGATAAAAATCGCCCTTAAAAAATAAAAATCCATTCTTATCCTGGTTCCAGTAATACAAATGAGTCACATTTACCTATCATATTTAATTTAAGGAAATGAGCTTTCACATATAGTCACCAAAAATGTGACTTTTGTGATTCGTATCTCTCTATGCCGAAAAGGGTCAAAGTCATTGCTTAGGGGTCAAAAGGTAACCATTCAAATGTGTTTCCGGGCAGTCAGAATTCATTAGAATGTCTGTATCCACTGGTCACCTGCAAAAGCTGCAAAATCCATTAATGTTCTGCAATTTCATCACATACTTAGACAGGGTTCCCAGCATTTCATGGAAACAAAATTCCCTGATTTTTCCCCCCAATTTTCCCTGATGGAAAATAAAAATTCCAGGATCATCACTTTAACATATTTTTTTTCCACCTATTTCTTTCTTGCCTCATGTCCATGGCATGAACAAGAGGCAAAAAAGTCAGACCACTGGATAAACACACTTCCCTGACTTTTCACTGATTTTACAAACTTTTCTCAAATTCCATGACTTTTCCCCACGACTAGAAAAAAGGGGTTGTCATTTTAAAGGCAGGCTGGAAACCCTGCTGAAACAATTTGAATTTAAGTTTAAAAAGAAAGAGATGTGTAATGACGGTTTAGGATGCTGACTTACTTAAACCGATTTCTGATGCTCCATCGACGGTCGTGTAGCTTGGAGGATGGGCACTATGTGTTGGGCCCCGGTCCGCCTGGGTGACCATCTGCGACTTGGGACGGGGACGAGCCGATTTGGGTTTCCGCTCTCTCACAGCAGCCTCCGGGTCCTGATCAAATATAGAACAAAAAATAAAACACATAGAAGGAAGTTATCATCTAAAATGAAAGGCTAACATTGTGGAGCTCCAATTTAAAAAATTGTCAAACTTTGATATCTGAGCTACATGGTAGTGTTCAAATGGACAAATGAACACCATAAAATACAAAAGTTTGGAAAGTTATGCTGCCACTGGCAAGATATGAATGAATAAACAATTAATACTCGGGGCGAGTAGAAAATAGGCTAGATCTACACACCGTAAGTCTATGGGAAGAAATGGGCAGGTGAATCTGGTCAAATTACGGTTTTCACTTTTTTAGAGCACTAAATCATCATTTTGAAATACAGTGAAACCTGTCTATAGTGGCCACCCAAGGGAAACAAAAAATGTGGCCTTTATAGACAGGTGGCTGCTATAGACAGGTTCTTTAACACATGACTTGTCTTCTGGGGAATTATCATTGTGGCCACTATAGACAGGTTGGCTGCTATAGAGAGGTGGCCGCTAAGACAGGTTTGACTGTACAATTTTTTAGACCTTATCAAAGACACTTGGAGCGTGGAGGATTATGTAGCTCACATTTTTTTTAACTGTGGTACATGTTAGCCTGTGGCTTTAACCTCTTGGAGACAATTTGATTTAACTATAACATGCATTTTCCATAGACCCAAATACGAATTAACTCGTACTTAATCTCCAATGGATTAATGTTGATAATAAAAAAAATATTTTCATAAGGTGAAAAAAAGTTGGTGCAAGTTTGTGATGTTTTATTTTTGGGCAAGTGAAGATTGTAAAGTAATAATTAGTGTAGAGCCCTGCATAAACATTAAAAAAAAATGAGAATTTAGTGATATTTTGTGTACCAAACCTATGTTGGCTTGTTCACAGTGAATGTCAGAGCATTATCAAATTTGCAATGATATTTGAAATGTCAAAATCCACCCCTCTATTCTTTATTTGTTTTGTTTTTCTAAAACATCTATTGATTTATTCATCTGATATTTCAAGTTTTATTCAAAATATGTTGTTATTAGACTGAAATTTTTATTCAACCCCTTGAGGATTAAGTATGAGATACCTCGGCCCAGGGGTCTATGGAAAATGTGTGACATATTAAAACTCAAATAGTCTTCAACGGGATAAGATAAAGTCCCCAATTCTCTGTTCTCTCAAATGCAAATTTTATGCTCTTCTGTGTTCTAAACTTGAAATTCCGTTTTCTTCTGTGACATGTACAAACCATACAACAAAGCAATTCATGACGAGTCGATGTAAACACAATTTACAGTGGTATTTACTTGTGCACTGTATATATTTTGTTATTGTTATTTAAGAAATACAAAATAGATTAATCAATCAAACAGATCAAATTTGGTACACACACACTAATAAGCGAAACTGTACAGATTAGTGTACTTTACTCACTGTCCTGTGTGGCAATATGGCTGCAAAAAGGTTTGATCTATATTTTCCGCTGATGTACGGTGGTTTTTTTTTTCATTTTTGCTTTGTTTTTTTATACTTTTTTGCTGTATTTTTGTACTTAAAAGTTTTCTGGCCTAGAAAATTGTTTTCTGTGAAATTCTGTGTTCTTTCTGAATTCCATGAATTGTTTTCAATTTTTTAAGTATCACAGAAAACAGGGGATTTAAAGACACAACCTATCATTGTGGAGCTTCAGTTTAAAAAAAAAACTGTCAAAATCTGATGTCTGAGCTATATAGTAATGCTTAAATTGATAAATAAATATCCTAGAATGTGACAGTTTGGAAAGTTATGCTGCCACTGGCAAGATGTGCATGATGAATGCACAATTATCACTGCAGTGGAGTATGAAATAGCCTAGATCTGCACAAAGTATTCTAAGGGAGGAAATGGGCCGGGTGAATCCGGTCAACCTGAGTACTCATATATTTTAACTTATTTAACGCACTAAAATCTAAATAATCATTTTGGAGAACTTTTTCAGGGCTGGATTTTCAGTCCTTATCAAAGACACTTAGAGCACGAAGGATTATGCACCCAACATTTTTTTTGACTGTGGTCATTGTTAACTTGTGTCATTAAAGGCATTGTATAGCATTGTTTCCAGTTTAAAAAATCTGAGCTACATGATTCCTCATGCTACCAGTGTCTTTGATAAGGTCTAAAAATGAAGCCCTGAAAAAAATTGTATTTCAAAATGATTATTTAGTGCTTTAAAAAAGTGAAAATCGTAAGTTGACCGGATTCATCTGCCCATTTCCTGCCATACACTTATTGTGCGTAGATCTAGGCTATTTTGCACTCAGCTAATTGTTTATTCATTCATATCTTGCCAGTGGCACCATAAATTTCCAAACTTGTGTATTCTAGGGTGTTTATTTGTCCATTCAAACACTACTATGTAGGTCAGATATCACAGTTTGACAATTTTTTTATTTGAAGCTCCTCAATGTTAGCCTGTGTCTTTAAGGTTAAGATCAAGATGTCTGAATACCTGTTCCAGCTGTTTCTTTCGCTGGTATTCCTGTCGTATTTGTTCTCTCCTGGCTGCCTGCTCAGCCTTCTTCATCTCGGCCTCTTCTTGCTTTTTTCTGTTTTTGAATAAAACATACAGAAAGTTTAATTTGTGCAACAAAATGGGTGACCCGACATTTGCTCTGGCGACGGTTGTGACAATATCTCAGAAGACAAAGTTTTGGGGTTAGGGTTGTCATAAGGCTTCCAGTTCAGAATAAGTTTAGGGTTAGGGATTGGGTTAGGGGTAGGGGTAGGCTTGAGGTTAGGATTAGTATATAAAATAATTGTTGGAGCAATTGTCGTCGGAGCAAATGTCATGGAATCACAAAATGACAAATAATATTACTCTATACGCCATATAATACGAGTACATATATTTTCGCGATTTTGCTTGAAGACAGGGAATTCACAAAAGGGTGTTGTTTTTTTTTCTTGCAGTTGTTCAAATGGGAAATTCGTGAACGTAAAACTACTGTGAAATATTCAAAGCATACAGAATTTAACACTAAAATAGCTTGTATTTTGGACCCACATCACAATTGAGGGGGAGGGGAAGAAAAACAAATGACGAACAGATTCTTTTCTTGATTTTAAACCATTTTTGTGAGTTTTTAATTTAAATCATTGATTCCCCCCTCAAAAAAACCCCCGTAACACCATTGATGTACAATGCAATTTAAATCAAAGACTTATATCACTTGACTTAAATCTGCCAACTCTTCAACTTGGGAAGGCCCTAGATGGAATTAGTAGTGGTGGTGGAAGGGGGGGGGGGGGTAAACCAGCCCCACCCCAAATCCACCTGTAATTCAAGCTTGTGGAGAAGGGGTAAAGATAAGTTTGATAGATCCCTTACCTAAGCTCCTCTCTCCTCTTCTCTGCTTCAGCCTCCTGGCCGCCTTCTTGGCTTTCTCCTCTTCCTGCCTCTTGAGACGATTTTTGAGAAACATTTCCTTCTTCTTAGCCATCTCGTCGTCAACCTCCGGCTTCAAGTTGAATAAGTTTCGGGGAAAAAAAGTTGGTTAGTCACAGTTCAACACTAACTGATTTCTTTGCTTGCCCTTTGGGCAATTAAAATGAACACTTTCACATATTTACTTGCCCAAAAGAAAAATGTGCTTACTCCCCCAAAAATCATTATTTCTCACTAATTTTGACCACGAAAGCCTTTCAATGACTTTATTTTTAATTCATTTTAATTCTTGAGGTTGCAACAGTTGTCATTTTATGATTCATGAATTTCAAGAGTTGTACAATTTTTGCCACAATTCTGCACAACCCATTACAAGTGACACATCAAGATTTTTTGGATATTTTCCTCATTTGATGATCATAGATTTACTTGCCCAATCAAAAATTTGGTCTTTTACTTGCCCAACATAAAATTTTACTTGCCCCAGGCATGCGGGCAAGTGCTACTGTCGAGCCTTGGGGTAATGATTTTGCCTTCCATTGTAACCCCAATTCCATATTTGCACCAGCAGTATTGCATCTGAGACCACAGGTTCTGAGACCGAGGCCGCTCCAAAACACAACCTTTCCATAGGGTTTGTACAGGTGACTCGGACCGGGACCTAGACCGAGGCCACCAGAAATTGGCCTTGAGGCAGGTCTTGGATACAATGATTTTGATATGATCTGAAAGCCAAAGATGGAGTCGAGGCCGGCCTCAAGGCCAAATTATGCCGGCCTTGGCCTCGAATTGGGTCAGTTGTACATAATCTATGTGAAAAATATTTTTGCAGCAGCCTCATGACTTGGAACGGTTGACCTCCACTCCACAGCACCTTTTCACATATTTACCGTAACAACTTTACTTGCACAGAGCAATAAATGCAACTACTTCGGCCCAATCAATTTTGAAGCAAGGTCATGGTTTCATAGGTCATTAACTCGTAAAGATTTATCGCAAAGTTGAAGCTAGCAGTTTATGTGTGTAATTTGTATACTGTACCTACAGTAGTGAGAATATAATACATGGCAGATACTATTTTTAATAATTACATCACTATCACAAATTTTAATGCAACACATATTTTAATAAATTCATATGAAGATCAAAGAACTCCAAAAAAAGAAAAGAAAAAGAAACCCTGAACAGAAATGAATATGGAAACCAAGAATTTATCTTTTAGCAAACAGGCTCCATTATAAAGTGCTTCATTTTATGATGATTGCACACAATTTAACGACTACCAACAAAAAATGTATTCAGATTCAACATGTCCCTTCGACAACATTATTCTCAGGTATATCATCGCTTGTCCGGCAAAAAGGCCCTAGCAAATGTTCCCAGCAGTAGGGCGTTAACCTTTAATTGCCTCTAACTTAAAAGCATTGGCTTTTTTCACATGAAATCAAGGTCATGTGATATTTTTGCATCCTTCTGCGAGTCTGTTAAGTGCAAATATCAAATACAGCAATATTTCTCGAATTAGAGAAAATTTACTCTTGAGGCCCTTCTGCCGGGAACATATGCTAGGGCTCTTCTGCCGGACAAGCGACGATATACTGTGCTTACCTTGTCTTCTCCAATGATGAATCCGGTCGCCAAACCACTACCATCCAGTTCCTCCTCTCTGCTGACATTGGCTTGCTCTAGAGGGCGCACTATGAGCTCTTCCTGCTTCAAAATTGATTCTGGGGTTTCCCCGACGATCTCGTACACAGACGGTGGTGCCTGAGTCTTTACCGGTGACTTTGGAGGAGGAGACCTTTTCTTGTCCGGCATCGGCTGTTGCTGCTGCTTCTCTTTCTTCATCGAGGGTTTATGATTGGCTGGTGGCGCCCTCGTTTGGCGAGGTGTGGACATGTCAATGTCGAACGCTAGAACGGGTTGCGCTTTCCTTTGATTCGCTGGCGGAGAATCCGTTATTTCCTTTGCAACGGGCTTCGATGGCCTTTGGTTTTCATCATTTTGCCTATTCACAGTCCTATCAACATTACTTACAATATTCATACCATCTGGCTGGTCTTCTTGAATGTAATCTTCTTTGTTGGATTTAATGTACGTGTCTGACAACCTAGGCTGTGAATCTCTCAAAGGCTTCTCACTACGATTATCGGCCACCTGATTCAATGGCACGAACTGTCCTTGCGGGGAGGGGTATATAGAATGTGGACCTTGAGGGGTTAAATGGGGAGATGTCTGCATGCCTCCCACCTGCAGATTGAAGGCGGGATTCTCCTCCAGAACATAGGCATCTTGACTAACATCTTTATCAGTTCTTTGCAAATCAACATCCATTTTCTGTTCTCCATCACCCATGTAGAATCCCATTGTCTGATCAGCAGGTGCAGAGGACATCGGTCTCTGCAGGCCGGGCTGATCAGGTGCGACATCACCTTGTCCTACTTGCCGCGGAGATTCTTGCATTCCCTTTTTGAGTTGCTCCTGTTGCAGGGATAACCTCTGGATCTCATTCTGCAACTGCGATAAATTGGCATTGAGTTTTTCGAGTGAGACATTATACTCCTCAGCCGTGAGGTTGGGTGAATGCGAACCCGAACTTGACCCAGGGCTCCCGGGAACTTGGGGAGAATCGGATCGCATCCGGGGGCTACCAGAGTCTCGTCCGGACCCGGACCGTGGGCTCTCGTTTACCGATCTTCTACTCTCGACACCTTGATTTGACTGACTTGGTTGACTAGGTTGGGATCTCTTCTCAAACTGAGCCATGAGAGTTTGCTGGGCCATCTGATTTTGCTGCTGGTTTGGTTGGTTTGCCGGTTGGCTCACTTGATTCTGCTGTTGGGCCATCTGATTTTGGTGTGCCAAGTGGAACGCTTGGGTCAACTGGTTTTGCTCTATGACATGGGACTGTTGTTCGGTTGGATACGTTTCCTGGGCCTGGGGAGTAGGTCCAGGCTTCTCGCGATTGGCACCGAGAGTTGCAAACGTGATCATGCCCTCCTTGGGTCTCCTGTCGCCTTGCCACTGGGCATTCTCTAGGTTCCTTTGACGCTCTGCCCTGGAGTGCTCATCTTGTCCGCCGTTCTCCCTCTCCTGTTTCTTATTGGCCAAGACCTGCAGGAAGGCTGCTTTGCCGACACGATGCCTCTGCTTGGCCCAGTGACGTTCAAGCTTCCGCTTCTCCGAGTCCATCACCCTACGCTTCTCCTCTAAGCGTAGCCGAATGTGCACCAGTTCGGACGTTGCAACCTGGTGTTCACCTCCGGCAGTGGGCTGGGGTCTCGTGTTCTCCAGGAAACCATTACCGGCAGCACCTGTGTTAATTGGTGACACAGTGGAAGTGGTATCTGTGCTACAACCAGTGGTATGAATGGGTTTGGAATTGGCGAACCATGTTGTCATGGAATGATTAGAGGGATCAGTGAATGCCGACTGACTAGATGGAAGATTGTCTACATCTACTGAACACACATGTTGATTATGTACCGGACTCTCATCTACACCAGCATGCACTTGGGAATTGGTATTAGTTACATCTACAGCCATGGGTCTAATTACATTAGAAGAGTGATCTAAATCTAGGTGAGAATTAGGCACAGAATCTACATGGTTACTTGTTAGTAGCACACCACTATTAGAGAGTTTGACAGGAGTATTTCTGTCAACAGGTTCTACAGTATTCTCTGTATGCACTGGACTCAAGTTACTTGAGAAGGTCATTGAAATGGGTCTCTTGTCGGGTGTCTCGGCCTGAAGCTCTTCGGCCATCATTTTGGCAGAATCTTGTTCATTACTCCCAGGGGGGTTAGCATTGGTTACTTGGGGTTCTATCATACCTGGATTAGTCGTGACTCCCATGTCTGAGTGGTGATGAGGTTGATGATGATGGTGACCCCATGTGGCAACTCCAGCCGGGTTCGGCTGCGTATGGCTTTGGGAATCTGGTTTGGCTTGCAGGACAAACGGGTTGGGATTAGGGTGGTGCAGGAGCTGGGACTGGGCGTGCAGGTCATGGTAAGGATCATGATGAGGGTTACCTTGAGGGTTATGGTTGGGGTTATGGTGAGGATTAGTGTGAGGGTTAGCAAGAGGATTAGCATGAGGATTAGGATCGGGATGCGAGTGAAGGCTGGTGTGGGGATTAGAGTGGGGATGAGAGTGGGAGAGGATTATGGGGGTGAGAGTATGGATCGGCCGCATGCATGGAGTATGGCAAAGATGAGGATGCTGCAGGAGGCAATGAGGAGGATGCAGGGTTCGAGAAAGAGTGAGGATGCTGCGGATCCTCATGATAGATCTGATGATCGGATGCACTGGTGCTCATGCCCTCGGGTGCTATGTGAAACCCTTGTTCACTCAGCCCATGCATGGATCTGGATGCTGCGACAACAGGAATGCCAGCCTGTCTGGCGCCCTCCACAGTCATAACTTTGTCGGCTATTGTGAAACTTCTCGTGCCAGTTGGAGCGCTGCTGCTATGGACACTGTCTTCCTGCGAAGCTCCTGCGCTTCCGCTGATGAAGAATGCCTCACCATGTCGACCTTTTGCGACTTGAGGCTGCTCACCATGGCTTCTGGGTGCCAGCATGAATCCTCCAAAACCTCTTGCCATTCTTGCTTTCTGCAGGGCCAGGTCGCCAGCCAAGGAATCTGCAATGCTTTCTCCACTGAGTGGTGTGGTAGCATCCACACTCTCTGACGAATCGCTTCCCACATCCTGCGAGTTTTGGGGATGTGAGTGAGCGCTCCGTACCTCTGCTCCTCTGTGTTTGTTCCGATGTCTTGCATGTTCACCCCTCTCCTCCATTTTCCTCGGTTGGTGCGACTTCTCTTTCAGTGGACGTACAACAGCTGGCATTAATTCATTGCTGGGACCACGTGGGGACCCCAGAATATCTACAGGAAAAACATCTAATTTCAGTTTCTTCCTCGACATAGACGAGTCCACACTTCCGGCATCTGAACCTGATTGGCTGGCTGGACTTGGGAAGTCTTCTGATTGGTCTCTCTGATTCAATTTAAATGTTCCTTGGAAGGACATGTTTGACCGACTTCCATCTACACCATTTGTGGCAGGACCAGTTCTGTAGGTCAACATGGGATCGACAGATCCTTGCTGATCATGGATTCCTCCTCTTTCGGGAGTGCGCTGCTGTGACATCCTTGAGATGCGGCTGACGTCAAACTCTGAACCTCTAGATCCTCCCTCTCCATCTGATCTTGGGTCACAGGTCGTTGATTCGTGAAGGTCATTAACTTTTGCTGGTCTGAATGTGAATATTGATCTTCATAGGAAGTTGGAGTATTGAGTCTCTCTGGTAGAGGATTCACTTCAATATCAAGTTCTGAGAAGTCGCGACTATCTTGGATATCGCTGTCGATACTGACATTGGCCAGGAGACTCCCTGCGTGACTACTCTGCATGCTCGGCGATGGCGTTTCTTGAGATTTCTTAGGTCTCGTGAAAGTTGCAGAGCCTTGAGTTCTAGAAATGCACAAAATCAAAAGAGAAATCAATATTAATTTTCTCCCCATTAGAAAGGAATGTAATAAGTTATGAAAACAATTTTTCTTCCACTTGTAGCCAACAGTAGTTTACAGAACTAACAGAAAATATTCATTTTATATGTAAAATACATTAACCCATAGCAAGCTATGAATCATTTTCAATGGAATAGCCACAACTAGGGCCGAGTCATCCCGTTTAATAAAATTTCCGTTTAAACGGTGCTCCTAAACGGGCGTTTACGGAATAAACGATTTTGTCAAGTCGGCAAATCAATGTCAAAAGCAAATGTCGGGAGTTCGGTCAGTTCGCTCTTTCAGGGTCGGACATTATTAGCACTAATATCAAGTTCCGTATTGCGCTAAACAGGATCGCAGGGAGTTCGTTTTTTAGGATGAGAAATTATTAGCGCTATTATTAAGTTCCGTATTACGCTAAAACAGATCGTTGGGAGTTCGTTTTTTAGGATGAGAAATTATTAGCGCCGATATTAAGTGTCGTACTACGCTAGAAAGGATCGCAGGGGGTTCGTTTCTTTGGATGAGAAATTATTAGCGCTATTATTAAGTTCCGTATAACACTAAAAAAGATTGTCGGGAGTTCGTTTCTTAGGATGAGAAATTATTAGCGCCGATATCAAGTTTCGTACTGCGCTAGAAAGGATCGCGGGGAGTTCGTTTTTAAGGATGAGAAATTATTAGCGCCGATATTAAGTTCCGTATTACGCTAGAAAGGATCGCGGGGAGTTCGTTTTTTAGGATGAGAAATTATTAGCGCTGATATTTACTTCCGTATCACCCCAGAAAGGATCGCGGGGAGTTCGTTTTTTAGGATGAGAAATTATTAGCGATATTATTAAGTTCCGTATAACATTAAAAAAGATCGTCGGGAATTCGTTTTTTAGGATAAGAAATTATTAGTG
>JZLH01S0505095.1:87711-104521 GCA_001188425.1 Eucidaris tribuloides
TTAAACTGGAAACACTGTTATACAGTGCCTTTAAACATTACAACACACTCTCTCATTATTAGTCTGGGTGAAGGGGTGGGACGTGTGGTTGAAAGCTGCTTGCTGTATTTAATAACCCACTGGAGACTAATGTTAGGCTCTATGGGAAATGCATGTTATATTGAAATCAAATCGTCTCTGGTGGGTTAATATGTGTTTTTGAGAGTGTATGATAAATCATTTATAAGGTAGGTCTAGTGGAATACATCATTGTGAATGCATAGAACATAGAATTTGATGTAAAAGACATAACACACATTAAAGGCAGGAAATCTCATTTGCAAACATCCCCGCAGACCAGGAAAAGATAACCCATGCCCTTAGGCTATTGATGAAGGACATGTCTGTGAAATCTGGGGGTCAATAATTACCTAGAATTTGAAAAATGTGAAAGAAAAACAATGACCGTTTAGTGTACATTCTTTGGAAGGAATTTTTTGTCTCGCAAGACAGATATTCAAATCAGAGTCTAACGGTCACTATAATTCCACTAAAACTGAGTTTCTAGCTCCTATACTTTGTTGAAGGTTTTCAGATGGTATTTTCTTCTAAATGCCAGTGTATTTACACAATTTTAATTTTTAGGCATGCAAAAGAGATGCTTGGCCTTACAACATTACAACAGATTAGTCTGGGTGTTGCTGAAAGCTGCTTGCTGTATGTCTTTATGAGAGAATTTATGTACAACAATCATTGAAAAGGTGGGTCGGCCACAAGATTAAAGACGAATGTTCAGTTAAATGATGTAAATACTAAATATTATTAACCTTTTATCATGAGCCCTGCACTCTACCTACTACTACGACGTTCTCAAATGCATGCTCATACACAGGTATACGGGCAACACAAACAGATACCATGGAGCTACTCCATGCACGCACACGCACACACACACACACACACACACACACACACACACACACACACACACACACACACACACACACACACACACACACACACACACACACACACACACACACACACACACACACACACACACACACAAGCACACACTCACACCAAATGGTAGCTCTCCAGTGGCCGTGACCTTATTGGAGGTCAAATTACACAGACACATGGTACATTTCACATTATGCTAGTCAGTTTCTTCAATCATGTATGTCTGTATTCCAGACACAACACAGGAATGGTATGACAATAACAGACCTGTGTGGTGGATAAAAGCTGCATGTAATGAGGAATGCAGGTTGATTCATGGAGAAGATCAAAATTAACCTCATCATGCTTGTCAATTGCATACTTGGACAGGTTGTAGGCCTACATGCTGATTCATATGTTAATATCCAGACTATAGTTTATGTGAAAAAAATGCAGAAAATTTAGTATCACGAAAAATCACATTTGGTGAATTTGGGAGTAGAAATATTCACAAGCATCCTTACTAGACAGAGCACTGAAATGTCAAAAATATGTGTGCATGAATAATGTACACTTTTAAGTATTATACAAGGCAAGCAGAATTTTATTTTGCAGGAGGCATAAATATACTTTCGTGTCAGTCAGTAGATTTTGTGGTATATAAGACACATAAATTAACAAATTATATTGCATCAGAATGTCAAATCGTAATGCAATCAAGCATGCATTAGGTACAGATTTTCACAACTGAATTTGAAATTGACTCGTCATAAAATTAGGCACGTAGATTACGAAATAGGATTATGAATTTAATTAAATTGAATATTGAACAGCGAGTAGTTGAGCAAGGTGGCTCATACATGTACAGTCATGGTACACAAGAACCAGCCCATAAATTACAGTATGCATTCATGTACAGTATATGTGGGGATATCTGCATGATGGCATACTCCTCATAAAGCGTTCGGTCAATTCTAGAATCTAGGGTGTCATTCACGCACGAGTAATCGTGTCTATAAGGGCAGGACGGGCGCAGAACATCACACATTTCTACTCAAGTGCAATTAAAGTCTGATACAGTGCAGGTCGTAAAGTCTGTGCATGTGATACACATGCAAGAACCTCTGAGTGCAATATGCCCTGTATCGCTTGATGTACGTTTGTTTTAGTACCGGACAACACTTCAGTTACAGATGTAGCGTACTGACTAGGAATGTGTACAATCTGGTCAATTTCACAGACTGTAGTACACACACACACACACACAACAGATGTACCTGTATGTGTTTATACAAGTGTGTATGCTAATATAATCTTCACTGTCACTATGCATACTGATGATACATGATATAGATCCACTTTCTGTGTGTGTGTGTGTGTGTGTGTGTGTGTGTGTGTGTGTGAGCGCGCGTGTGTGTGTACATGAGTACTTGCAGGCACAGCGCACAGTGTGTCTTGGCACCATGTGTACATCTCGTGTATGCATACACGTACATGTACATGTTAATTAACTCTTTACACCCTGAATTCATTCTGAGGGGATAACAATCATGACAATTGTTCTTTTCATATTTTCTTCGAATTGTGCTTTCCTTATTGTGGTACTGAAAATGATGATTTTTTTTTCTAAAGATGTTACTTAACGCATTAGCTATTTTTTAATGTCTCCTGTGCAATTTGCAAAGGTTAAGTAGAAAACCAATTATTACGACTGTTCAATTTAATTGTACGATTGTGCACAGATGCAACATTCGCACGCAAATGGTTTTAACTCATGGGATCTTGGAACCTTTTTGCCACTGTTTCAAAACCTAGGAAAAATTATAAATCCAGTAAGGGATGGCTTAAACTTAGAACAGAACATCAAACATATTTCCATTAATTAATGAAAAATAAACATACTTACTGATCTCTAATCACTTTAAATGCAAGGTTTAACCGAAGATAAAAATTATTTCAATCTCTTCTCAGTCAAGAATACCCAGCTCTCTACTTCAACACTATGACTTGGCCATAGCATTGTTGTGGTATTTATACAGAAATAAGTCATTTTTTTCCCAATATATTACGTGTCAATCGACACTATATCTGGTACATAACACATGGCTTGATGAATAATTCTATTTAAAAAAAAAAGAGGAGAAAAATAATGCAAATTAAAGATACCAGTACATCTAGACAATTTAAATCTGCTAACAAATTTACACTGTATACCCTGAGTTAATCAAAACACCTGTTGATTGTGTTCAATATTTCACTGACGATACGCTTGTTGATTAATGATGAATTTCACTTTGGCCTTGGTCCCACACAATAGAAATTAGTATTGGTCATGCATGACAAATCCTACCTATTTCACATTCTTACAGCATTGACACACAATTGGACACTCCCAGAAAGATGAGCACGGTGGTATGATATTTTATTTATAATTCCACTTTCCGCTTTCTTGTTTTATGAGTAAGTCCAGTAATGACTGAATAAGGAGGAAAATATGCGCATGTAAGAGAGACCCCCAACCTGTGTGGGTGTTTATCTGAAAAATATACCCATATATTAGTTAAAATATTGACACTCTTGTAGTATGATTCAATTGTGGAATGTTGATGATGTGTAATCACTAATCAAAGTCTAGTAACTGTGCAATGACCAAAGTCTGTGTCAGTATGTATTCAACTATTGGTTCAGTGATGATCAAGGAATGCTGCATTCACTTTCAGTTTGTACTTGGACCAGCATACATGGTTAATTTCTCGATCAATGATCCTTCCCTGTTTGCTTTAGTTGAGTTTATTTAAACTTTGTTTTATCATGTACAGCGTATCTCAAAAATATATTGTGCAAGTGAAATGCACCTCCTTTGACAGTTAGAAAATACTTTTGTGATGTGATGCTTACATCAACATGAAGGGTACAGTCTTAGCTTTCAAATGCCATTTGTTCTGTTCAATTTGGTTGTTTTAATCTTGAAATATGTTTAGTTAACAAAGGAAAGGTAAAATCACAATTGTGCCACTTTTACTACAGTCAGTGATTGCGTCAGGCCCCCTTCACTAGGAAAAGTGGCACAATTGATTTGTCCTTTTGTGGTTTACTTTGAGATACAAACTGAACAGAACAAATGACATTTGAAAGCTGAGACTAAGTCCTTGACTTTGATGTAAGTCACACATCACAAAGTATTTTCTAATTGCCAAAGAGGGCACTTTTCACTTGCACAATTTTTTTTAGACACACTGTATGATGCAAACGCTTCAGAGATTGCTCATAATTTACAGTGTGAAGATATCAAGCATTCCAAATGTTTCTAAATCATGAAAATAATGTATTAGATTTAAAAGAATGAAAATTCTCCATGTGAGAATCTAGCAACAAATCATGTTTTTTATTTCTCACTAGTTCTTAATACATGTACTAACTTAAATATGTACCTGGTAAGAAACTATGTTGCATGTATTCAGTTTTTAGTTTGGAGTGGACCTGCATGTATATGTAGCAAAAATAACTTCCTGAACTAAGTCTATGAAAATTTAGAATCAATAAATCTCTATGGGATAAAGTTAATATTTCTTATTAACAACTTGATTTTGATTTTGATTACAACTACCCCACTTTTCTTGGTAATGTTCTGAAAGTATTTGTTGTTAAACCTCTAAAGTAACAGCTGTCAATACAATAATAACGGGGGCTGTTAACCCCTATTGTTGAGATGTCCCGAACGGCTGCCAAACCCAAATTCTGAAGGCCCAACATCTTTCTGGGTCGCTACCTTGGTCACGCTTTGCAAACTTTCCATCAATCCGGGGCCAGAAATGTGTCAGAAATCAGAAGAATACAGGCAAACAAAATAAGTGGCCAGAGAGAGCCATGAATGGTCTAAAGCTGGCTCCGGGGCTGGGGAGTGGAATAAAGGAAGGTGAAATGCATGGGGAAACATAACAAATTTTGCTATTGTCAGGTTTTCCTCCGCCCGTTTTGTCCATTGAACCTGTCCATAGACCATGATATTGTAAGGCATAGTGCGTATCTACTTTCTACAAAATTCTACATGTGTGCTTTTTGGACTACACTTTGACTATGCACGTTTGAAGTCTGGATGGCCGAGTGAAAGGGTTATCTTTTGAGTTTTCAAGTGATAGTGTACTAATTACATGAAAAGGGACAGTGATTTTCCATTTACCGGTAAATCAAAACGGAAACTCTACTTTGGTTCTGTACTTTTCATGTGAAAATTCATGGAATTCACCTTTGCAAAATGGAATTCATGTTTTTGCAGTGTACATTTTCTATGACAAAATGGAATTTCCATTTTTAGATCAAGTTGAAACAGAATTACAGGTTTTCAGAAACAAAAAAGGCAATTTTTTGAAACGGAAAATCACGGTCTCTACATGAATTCGAAAGAAACACAAATTTGCACTGAACTTTAAAATGTGTGATGAATTGTGACAGAATCCTCTAAACTGAGTTTACCTTGTCTGTTCAACAGCTTACATTTCACATGCCTTTTCTTAGAAGATAAAATTTTTAACTTTTAGACCAATAAGAAACTATTAACTGAGTGTCCAACACAAAAGCACATTGAAATAATAGAATCAAGTGCAGATATCAGCTGTAGTACTCAAAGAAAGGAAACACAAACCCTGTCCAGACTGAAGCTCACTTTAAATCCACTGCGGCTGTAAGTTAGAAAATGGTACTGGAGAAACAAACTTCATTTCAAGCCTACAGTGTCATCCATTCCCAGGAAGCGATGGGTTAAAGATCGTGCATATGTGTCTGTCACTACTCTGTTGTAGCCTACATGTAGGCCCTACTTTGTTACATTGCTCTAGTTGCTTCTTTTGATAGTATGGGAATATAGTGTACTGGAACTCTGTTGTCTTCCTCTTTTCATAACAAAACCCACTCAATGATAACAATGACTTGCTTTCTAATTAATATGTCAGACACCAAACTCCCAGAAACTAAATTAGACAAACATCCACACACCAGTTTTTTTTAGCAAATTTACCCCCCCCGTTTTTGCTCCCTCTTTCCCTTCTTTTCCCGTGTCTGGGCGGTGCTGATTTGCATTTGAGGCATTCCACGGTAACGAATTACAAATCAGAGAATTTTGGATCAGATTTTTCCAGCTCTTTTGAAGTACACTTATGGACCTATTCATTGTTAATACTGTGATAAGTTGCAGAGTATCCCTGTATCACCAGGCAAAAAATATAGGTCATCACTCTCAGACCATTCAGAAAAAAATGAAAGAATATAAAATCGTAACGGAATTACCAGAAATTGTCGATATTTGCAAACACTTAGTTTGGAACAGTTCCTTCTGAAATTCTACAACAGGTTAACATAGTTCGATGTTATTTATTATATTATATTAACTTTACTGTTGTAAGATCTTTTTCAAAACATTTCATTCCTCTTTTTAATGGTTAATCATTCTTTTCCGTTTAATCGTGTGGTACGAATTACAAACTGGTAACGGAATCACCTTCTGATTTTCAGATGCTGAAATTAAAATTTCCTGGCATCAGTTCTTTTAAATGTCTTGTATGAGAATAGAAATGGTTCCATTCTATTAATATACCATAAAATAGTAATAATACTTGTAGATTTTAATATTAAAAGTGCAAATATATCACATCATTAGTATTATAAATTTCACAATATTCAAAAATATCAGTGGTGACCTGACTAACTAGTGCGTAACGAATTTATTAAAATTTATCTGTTAAATTAATTAGCAACAATAAATTACCTATTTGTGCCTCTCCCTGAAAAAAAAAACATCACATGCCCCACAAAATTAGTATCTATGCAAATGGTAACGGAATTACACTGTAGAGCTCCATGTATAATGACCTACACAACAGTTCAACAAATATTTTTTGGCTTGTGCTTTTGTGTCAATTCTGTACAAACAGCTATTTTCTGGACATTCTAGATATGACACAACATGTGAATACAGGTTACACATGTGATTGCCTGCACCAAAATGAACACAAATTCATTTGGAAACTGTAAAATCAAGACAAATCAGTAGAATGTCTAAGAGATTGCAGTAGAATGCCCATACAACTTTGTGGATGAAATGGCTCAAGTGCAATGTTACAATCTTGGGAAAATACACAAAATCCAGAAACTCACGCTGCTTTCATGAAACATAGGCAATAATATGTGCATCCTGAAGTTTAAAACTGACAATTTTGTAGAAAAAAATGTCTAAAAAACATTTAATCGCACTCCTGCCAAAGTCAGCTGAAGTATAGAATTTGGAATTTACTGGAATTGACATTTTAGAAAAACAGGCGCCTCGTTGAGAAAGGTTAAGGCCTACATTAAAATATTAAGTCAATTTCAGGCCAACATATAGTTAAAAATTTAACAATTTGAGAAATTTGACAGTAGTCTCTGTTGCTGGTCATGACTTAGCCTGTTATGATATTATTTTACTTTTTTCTGTAAAAGTACTGGAGATAACCATATTCTAGTTTACTAGCCCAATGCGTGTTGTCATTCTCAGCTTCCAAGGACAATTGTGCATCCTATTTCATTACAATAACTCTGCCACATTTGCTATGCTTTTTCTCCTTGATGAAGAAGTAATTTTCACCTTTTAATTAGGCCCACTGCACACAACCCCCACCAAGAAAAAAAAGTTTAAAAAGAGAAGATGATTCAATACAATTTTGACTAGAAGAAGTTGAACTTGCGATCTGTCTTTGGTATGCTACATGTAGTTTGCTAGAATAACTAGCTTTATTGAAGGGACGTTCTTGCGCGATGAGAAAATATGAAAACTATTAAAACAAGACGCTGTGTGATAAATGTGTCCTGTTAAGCATGTATAGGCTTCTGTGAATGTCAGAACTCAAAGTCCTCCAGGCCAATCAAGGACATGTATCAGGACTCATCATTTAGTTCCACAATGTCTACCATCTGTCGTAGCTACCTCAGGGCCTAATTCCCTGGGCCTCTCATAAACACTTCCACAATGAATGTGTTCTGAAACAGGTTATCTCCTCCCTCACGAGTATTAAGGATGATGCGTAATTCCGTTACCGTGTAATTCCGTACCACAGTTTCGCAAACTGGGAGGAGATATTTCAGAAAATGTAGGTGAGGTTTTGAAGGACTTGTATACAGGCAGAGAATTTACAATTACAGAAAAAATATGTGAAATTACTTCAAGGAAAACTTTTTTATTTTATTGGTAACGGAATTACATTGATTTGTCAGTAGATTTGAATCATTTCTCAAGAAAGTACTGCTTTGGAGTATTCAACAATTTTTACAATTATAGATTGTGCACCTTCAAAAGTTATAATTAAAGGGAAATGTGATTAAAGAAAGATGAACATATATATTTTCAGAATTATGATAAATCAGATAATCTTTTAAGTATCGCTATACCCAAAAACTATCCGCCCAATTTCAAAACCTTTATTAAGAAAAACTACTAAAAGTTATTGCAAGAACGTTGTTCTTTTCTTTAAATTCAGTAATCTCTATATGGGACGAATAACTTTTCATGAAATTGTCTTAACTTTTGAAATTATGCTATTTTGGTGTTTCATACGGAATCGCCCATTTGTATAACTTGCAACACCTTCTTCTCTACAAAGAAAAAAAACCTTTACCAGAGAAACAACACCACCGTGTTAGCGTGTTTCACTTCCCAAGTCAATTAGTTACTAAATTTATTTGTCAGGCACAATACTTTTGCGACAGGCAAAGGTGTTTCTGAGTTCTGAAACATTACCCCCCCCCCCCCCCCAGTAAGTATTGATAACTTTGCATAATTTCCACCGTTTAAATTAATCATACACATGTAATTCATTAAGTTCGGTACAAGTTTGCATTTCCTCCATAAGTGGCAATGTTGGGACTCTACGATGCAGCAGACTTTTCATAAAATTTTATGATATATTCAGGTTTCATGCATAGCTTCCATACAAATACTCAGTTATAAAAAAATACAGTAACCAACTACAGCTACAGTATTTTCTCATCACATGACAACTGGCCAGTAACTTTCAGATACTGTTGCATATTAATCAAGCAGCGATAATCTCCCACTTAAGAAAATGTTTTAATAAGATAGTCTGGGAACTAGCTACTTCTCAATTTACCCCATCGAGCCCAAAAGATTTGACCCCTCAAAGTTACTTAGACTACCTATGTGATTGAAAAAAGATATGTCAGCTGGACACCAGTGGTCGGGTTTGGTCCCCAGACCGAATTTAAGGGGGTTCATAATCATAACCCAGTCCCACGCATGGATTATTGAGTATGCTTGGCGTCTTGGTGACCTGTATACTGCACATGTGCGATGCGGTACGCATTTTGTCTGTATGCGCAGTTTTGCGCACGCGCAATTTCATTTCATTGCGCAATGTTATGTATTAACATCATTGATGCCCGTGCACGTAATACTATGGCATGCGCGCGGCGCTACGGGTCGTCGGCGCTAGCGCATTTTAGAGTCATACAGGTCACCAAGACGCCAAACATACTCAATAATCCATGCGTGGGACTGGGTTATGAACCCCCTTAAATTCGGTTTGGGAACCAAATCCGACCACTGGTGTCCAGCTGACATATCTTTTTTCAATCACATAGGTAGTCTAAGTAACTTTGAGGGTTCAAATCTTTTGGGCTCGATGGGGTAAATTGAGAAGTAGCAGGCTCTCGCCCTAAGAAGTCAATGTATTTTTAGATTCATGGTTTGCAAATTTCACAGGACAGGAGTGAATATCAAGTGAAATTACGAACAGCCACACAAGAACACTGTTGTACAAGAGATTGAAAATGCAGGTGACCATGCGTGGCTTGATGTGTTTTCCCAATTAGAAAAATCCCAAACAAAGTTGACCCAAAAAACTCTTGTGGATGTTTTATTATTAGGATTCTATTATTATATTGACACACCCACTCAGCTGACCTGTCAATTTCTGTACTTTGTTGACATTTTTGATGATTACATTATTTTGTGATCCAGACCCAAAGTATCTCATGTACACTGGATTGCATTACTGTACAATACAATTTTTGTCCCAGCTTAAATGAGGGATGGAAATTTTTCTTGTATAGCTCTCTTTCTTTTTTTGATTTCTTGCTATCCTACAAAACAATTTGGAATGACATCTTGGGAAAACTATCTGGACAGTATTCACATATGTACAATGACAGGTCTTTGTGACAGACTATAAAGTGGAGTCAATGAGAGCATGAGAGCGATACATCAGTGGCTGACACAAGCCATCTACACATAGCTACACCAAAACAGAAAACACTCATGCCTGCACACAGACACAGACACACATGCATACACACAAACACACACACACACACTCACACATAAAGATTACAGATGCACAAACACACAAACACATATACATACACAAAGACATACAAATGCGCACACACAATGACACACACATACATACATGCAGACACATACACACAAGCACACACACAAACACACACATATAAACACACTGACAAACACAAAGAGACATACACAAACATAAGACACTGTCCAAAAATCAAGATCAACTGCCAAGCCAGTTATAATTCAGAACCCCCCCCCCAAAAAAAAAAAAAACCCCGGCCAAAAAAAAAGAGATAGAGAGAACAAGTGTTTAACGTAAAAATTTTGAAAATCATTTCCTACATGACCATAGAACTCACTGCGCCATACATGCAGATTTCAAACACACTGAGAATTTTGTAGGGGGAAAAACTTGGTCAAGTTCTATGACCCGTAAGTCAAACATCCCATAACTGAATTAGGTGACATCTGGAAATGTGTGCAGTAAAGATTAGCAAATTGCCCTCCCAAAGGATAAAGGAACCATAACTGGCGGAATTCCCATTCTATAAGTCCAACACAGGACGGTTAGCATTAGTGCAATACTATACGCTCTTGTAATAATACACATCGCTCAATGGAATCATTTTTTTTTCTCTCTCTCTCTCCATTCCATCATTTGGGAACATCTGCAGACATATTGATCAGTGTCTGTGGTACTGTTGAAATTTGAGGCCATTACTAATAACGTATGCAGGACCTTGTACGTGAAGCCTCCTGCTTCAGATTATGATTGAATAATGATCAAATTAGATTGTGTTAAATGATAAGACTCAATGGTTCATTCAGTGGTTGCAGTGAGTCACACAAAGGAAAAAAAATCCATAATTTTAGCTTAAATATTCACTCAGTATCTGACCAAGATACTGGACGCTTTTGTAGTATAGCCTAAAACATCTGAGCCTTACACTTACAATGTATTAGTCCCGTGCCCCACCCCCCCCCCAACTCAGGCGGTAAAGTACCATATGCTTGTTCCAGATTCTTGTACCCCCTTTAAGTCAGGAAATGGGTCAGGATTTTGACCCCTATCACAGGAATTTGGAAGGGAAGCCAGCAAAATTATCCCCTTATCACAGGCTTTTGGAAGAGAAGCTGGCAAAATTACCCCCTTAATGAAGGAAGAGTGCTCAAACTAACCCGATTTGGGATCCTATTTCAGGATTATTTAGGAAAGATTTGAAAACTACCCCTAATTAAACATTTTTTTTTGGGGGGGGGGGAATGCTAAAAGACTTCCTATTTCAATGATTTTTCTGAATTTTTTTCTGAGCTGAGTCCCTAAAATATAATGCTACACTCTTTCCCCAAAAAATTGGGAATCAGGCATATGGTACAGTTGACCATCTGAGTGTTTGTGTTTTGGGGCGGGGGGGGGGTTGGGGCTCGGATCAGTCTACAATACATGTACTAAATAAACAAATGTTTCAGCATGTCGCATTTGTAAATATCATTTGCTAGATTTGCAGTGAAGAAATCACAAGCGTGTCAGTGCGATTAGCTCCAAAATTATAAAGAAGCCTCCAACTCCTCAACCGTCCGCTCCCCTCTCCAAAAAAAAAAATCTACAATGATCGCCTTCAAATTTTTTGTATTATATACAATAAACTACAATGATGAAACTAACGATATGACAAGGTAAATAAAATGTTCATTCAAATCAGTTATGCGGTGTATATCTGTACTTGCTGGTGAGCATATAGGCCTAGCTGACAACAGCGACAGAACTTTGCTAAATTGTTCAAGTCCTTGCATGATGTACACGTATGGTTCACGTAATAAACCCACATTTCTTCGGCATTGTTTGGGTGGTTCTCACCTTGTAATGATGTAATTCTGCCACACCCCCTATCAACATTCCACATGGGGGATGTAATAAAATTATAATTAAATTGGCAAATTGGATTGTCTCAAGTATCTAATTGTGGGCATGATCGTAATGTGTCATGAATTAACGGCTATAGACTAGGAGTGCTGAATCATGAATGACAGTATGCCAAATATATGCCAAAATTGTTCCGTGTACTTTCCTTGTATAACATGTAATTAATTAACGTCTCCAGTCCAGTAGGCCTAAGTAATTAATTTTGGCACGTCAAGACTTTTACTCCACATACGTCAAAACTACATGGCATGTGCTGCACATGTACATGTATGTACTACTGAACACTACTGGAACACCATATTTTCTTCATACTTCCATCCATTCTATATTTTCCAACCCCCAACCTTGGCCCCTACAAACACAACTACATTTATACTCTGATCAAAGTTGTCAGTAATCACCTTACACTGAACATGAACTTTCTACATCATTCACTTTCGATCATTTATGTGTTTATATTTAGAAACTTTGGAACACATAACAAGCCTGTCCCTCTTCATCAATCCTACCCACACCCCCACCTGACACTTCCACCCTGATACTCCCACCCCTCCCCTCCTAGTATCAATATTATTCATGTGACAATTCTGCCTGTGTTCACTGACGAACATGATAATTAATAAACACATGATCCAGATTCACGTTAAAGTTTACTGTAATCACTTTCACACAGTTACCTTTACAATAATGATTGCAAAACACGATTGAAATCACAGCAATTAGAGTGACCGACCATATACACTAGCAATAGTCTTCATGGACAACACAATTAGAATTTGAAATTCCAGTGAAGCGGCATGGCTGTGTTTCTGGGTACACTGTCATTCAATGGCACATCAGATGGATCATGTGGCTGTGACACAGCTGTAATGAACTAGAGCTATTGGTATTCCAGGAGAAGTTCATGAAAGGTCACATGAATATGTAAGTTCCGCCTCCTAAATCATATTTTACAGGTCATATCGTTCACACGAGGAATAACAAGATGTGCTTTGGGAGAATCGGAAACACGAATGTCTGACAATTGCTCCGACGATTACTGTATACGCTGAATATTTCACAGTGGTGTTATTTTCACGAATTTCGCAACTTACTGAAAGCAAAAATTTTCACTTCCTGACATTTCTGTACAAAGTGAATGCAAATACAATAAAATCGCGAAAAAATACTCTCGCGAATTCCCCGTTTTGAAGCAAAATCGTGAAAATATATGGATGCAAAATATACATGTATGGCGTATACAGTATTTCATGCACTAACCCTGACCTCAACCCTAACCCTAACCCAAACACTAATCCTAACCAGCTAAACTTAATGACCTGAACTGGAAACCCAATAGCAACCCTAACCCTAACTCTTTGTCTTCTGAGATATTGTCACCGTAGCAACTGTCGCCGTTGCCTGTTTTACAGCAGGCGTTATTTACTTTTTTTTCCTTACGCAATCAATCTGGTATGTCTAGTAGTAAGACTAGGCACTGTAACTTGCTGCCAGAAGAACCTTGTGCTGGGGCACTAGGGTGGGCCCTTTGGGCCCAGGTGGCAGCAAGTCGGGTCTATGAATCGGACTACTGTCTCCGGAGCAAATGTTGGATTACTGGAAACACCTCAGGAGTGCTGATTTGATATTCAATCGTGATTTCAGTTTTTTCCACATGGGTAAATATACTGTCTACAGTGATTGGCATTTACAATCACAGTGGTCGGTGATCACAATCACCTTTGCAATAATGTTATGGCCACCATGTGAACCTGAGAACGGTCTGTATGTTGTGCTGACAATGAACCTAATACTTTCTATATTTAGCTGCTCCCGGGAGTGAAGGTTGCTGTTTATTTCGGCAAGGTGGTCCCCAGACGATGACTGACACCATCTAAATTTTACCTCAACAAAATGATCTTGACAGTTGCGGTGGCCTGCGGATTATCAGTAACAACTAATACAGTTTGATGACTCAGATGCAGAGAACAGCGACTATGTCTAATCATCAGTGTTTTGCTTAATATTTTTTTTATGCAACCCAGACGTACATGTATGATATCATATTGTACACTTGTACGTGGGCAAACATGCACACAGCATTATCTGCCCTGCGTTTCGGAAAACATAGGCCTAAAACTATTACATTTTAACTTATTTTTATAAAGATTTTGAACATCACAAAATGCTAACCGGTATTACAATAACTCAGTGACTGTGTGAAAATAGTTAGTTTGTAAAGTACAGAGATTTTGACAGTATTTCCCTTCTAAAACATCTTTCATTTCATTCCTTTCCAAAAGGCTTTTGGAAATACAAAACGTGATGCAGAACTTTTGACTACCGGATGATGAAAGGGGGATACTTGCATAAGACTACAAGGTATGGAGAAATGTCTACATCCCCACAAATATCTGAAAATAACAACCATCAGGGCTTTTCTCATTGGGGAAAAATTGTGATACTAAAAATTGTGATGTTAAACACAGCAACCTAAAATCATGATACATGTATTGCCGCACTTGAGAAAACCCACAGTTTTTAGTTCACTAATGCGCATGCACAATGGGCTTGTTTACCCATTCCCAGCTTACAGTTCGGTTGAATTACATATGTATACCGAGCAGGTTAATTTGCAAGTGGCTGGGAAGTCACACATAAAATTCATTTCTTGCAATGTTTTGGGTGAACTTACGTAGTTGCTTAGCAACTTTACTATAAAATCATGATCTTTCACTGGTAGAGTCAATGGCTCCAAAGAATCAACTTACCTTGACTTCTGTAACAAGTATTTATAATGTCAAGTTGTTGCCAATGTTAAAAAATGTCAACACAAAGCAAAAATGCCACCTCCATAACACCCACACAGTCAAGAATTTTAATTCATAAATTAATTTTGTGTAACTTTCAATGGCCATGCCTAATAATGAATGAACTCATACCAAGAGGTACTCAACGATCCACAACGTGCACAGTGACAAACATATACTTATGTGCATTAAAAATTGGCCTTTAACATGAGCCCAATGTGGTTAATACAACTAGTATATCACAACACACTATTTTTGTAATAATGCATCTGCGCCAAACTATTACATTATGTATGACTATGAATTATTTACGAGCTCGGGTCAGGCTGGGTTAAAGATATGAACTACATCTTTTGCCGGCAAGAAGAGGAACGGAAAGGGTTTAACAAGCGTGAACACCACACGGTTCTTCTATGCTAATGTGTCAAGATATGTGACCTCAACAAGTACAGGCAAGAATGCCTTTTCCCTGCACAATAGCAACGGTAATTTGGCACTCAAGCACACACTCACAAATACCACAACGACTATGAAATGTACAACATTGCGAGCATTCTTCTTAACGGTCAATTTCTCTCACAGCGGTTAAGAAATCACATGCACACAAGATTGTTTGCAAACTAATTTGTGTTGTGTCAAATTCAGGCTGAGAAATGAGCTTATTATATATTGCAGTTATTTGTGGAGAGAAGTCAATTTCATGGTCATATTTGCACAAGCTTCTACATTTTCAAGAGTCCTCAAGTACTATAAAATATATATGCATTTCAAATATATTTCATATATGCCATGAAGGCCGTAATACGGGTATACTACTAGTCTACCTAGCACTGCAAAGTTCTAGGCCTATATTTATGCTGGGGTAATCTCTAAAAATATACAGGACATTATTCAATATTCATAGTGGTTATATTTATTATTGTTTGAGCAAAATTAATGGTTAAGATATGAATATTTTATTGCTGATAGTTGGAGAACAATTGATGCTTAATATAAGTAAAATCGAGAGATTTTCAGTTTTATGAACTTTGGAAATCATTGACACAGTTATGTCAAAATATGAAGTTTGAGTCAAATTTATTCTGTTAATATTTGGCTACAGTTTATGGAGCAAATGTACAATAAAATACATGTACTGGCCATGCCCAGCTTTGGACAGGCTAAAAAGTTACTTAGTCTCATTATCAGACTCTTTTTATCTACATATTTTGGCGAAAAAAGAAAAAGAAAAACAAGACGACGTCAACTAAGTTTGACAGCAAAACCAAGGAAACATTCATTGGGTGGATTATTTTGCAGTGCCCTATCACTCTTTTTATCATGGACAAGTAATACACGTGTTATGACAAAAAGAGGTATGGTCTAGGTAACAGACTAGTACAAGATATATGAACATTGACTGCAAGTCATAAATAAGGAGATTGCCGCACTGTTCAATTTATTTCACAGCAATGTAAAATGTATCACGTGTTGAACATTTGAATCGAGACGATGAGTCAACCGTTTTTGTCTCCTTTGTTAATGGGAGTTTGGGTGCAGCCATGCCCCAGAGCCAAACCAGTTGTAAAACATTCATACTGTAAGGACGTACTGTACTTGATAATCTTTACTTGGTATGACTGAGTATAACATCTTGTATTTCGTTAAATTGGCATATTTACAAATCCAGCATACACCGCCAACTGCGTGAAACGCGACGGTGTTTCTGCATTTAATGCGGGAGAAATCGCGATAGATGCAGTAATATTTCATCAGAAACCTCTCGCGTTTATCGCGGTAGATATTATTTTTTAACAGCCTGCGTCGTGCACTTGATGCATTTCCTTAAAAAGCCATAGC
>JZLH01S0505106.1:0-23407 GCA_001188425.1 Eucidaris tribuloides
AATTTCGAACCCTGAATAGTTATAAAGTGACTAGGCAGGATTTGGCGTCAACACTTATTTCGAAACATCCATAGATCTTTTCTAAATTATCATTTATCGACCTCTCTTTTTTTTTCATTTGTCAGATGTAAACTTGCAATAACATACAGTGGAGACCGAAAGTATCGTCACGTTAAACGCGTTTACTGAAACAATCAGCTTGCTACAAAGACGTCAATCCTTAAAAACTGTCATAAACGCTGTGTGTCTTCTTCTTCTTTTGCTTATTCTTCTTTTTCTTCATCTTGTTTTGTATGTTTTTTGCCGATTAACCATGCATTTACCTGGATTTGAAGATTTGGCACACCCTTCAGAGCACAAATTGATTTTCTAATGGATTCATGTTTTGGTTACATGTGTTTTACAGTGTTACACAGTTAGAAAAAAAAACCTTACCGCCAGCTTGCTACAGGAACGTGATTTTGAACTGACGGAAAGTTCTCCTGATCCTTCTGCAGAGCATTTAAAACTTGTTCGTGGAACTAGGAAGATAAATTTTCTATCTGGAACTGTAGGTTGAAGTATTGAGTCGACTTGTGGCCTGCTATGACAGAAGAAGACGGTATAATTGCTCATTTTCTTTTGACGTCAATCAGATCGTAACGTATACTGTTAAGCACTTGGCTACCAAGATGTGTCGATGTCTACTTTGCAGAAGGGAGTGCTTCAATGAGCAATTGAAACATAGATTGTGACCCGTGAGTCGAAGATAATAAGCTCGACGGTATGATAAAATTTCATTTTAACGTGTCCTTTTGACAGGAAATATCGGATATTCCATGTCAAAATTTGAAGAGAAGTTGAATGAAAGATGTTTAGTGTTCCCGTTGCCAAGTCAACCGTATCACCGCTGCCCAGTTGTCGAGTAATTGTCACACATGATCAACATTGCTTCAGGATTGTGAATTAATATCCACCTTTTTCCTAAATGTGAGATGTTAATACTTAAGTGCAGACAAACTGTCAAAATCATGCACACAATCTTATTGGGAATTAAAGCTTTTAAGCTGAAAAAAACAAAACAACAACACCGATTGACGCTTTATTATAATGAAGTAGTAAAATTACCAGTACACTTTGCAATATGTGTTTGGTGACTACGACACCCAGATTCTCCAACCTTTTGCAGTTTCTCTGTTTTCTTAGAGACACTGTTAGCTACGCCCATCAAAATATAAATTTGTGCTATAAACTGTTAATTTTCCACTTACCATAAACAGCAATATGCATGCTGTCTAAAAAGTACCATTTCTCTCAATAAAATCGACGAGAAGTATTTTTAAAGAATTTATTTATGTTCAACATTTTTTACACAGTAAAACTGCGACCGTCAGAAAATTCACTTCTTGGGATCGCTAGCTATGACGTAGTTCATAGATACGCAATCCACGCCCCTTAGCGACAACTCGCGTTCACCGCACAGCTGCGGCGCGATACCTGGGCCGTTGATTGGATGGTGCGCGCGCGTGTACGCTGAGGTCGCTAGGGTCATGCATAATGCGAAGGTCTCGGAAATTGCGCAAGACTTGATGTCGCATCATATCCGATCGCGATGTAAACAAACTTTCAATCTGGCGAAGCAACACGATACCAGTTAAACAGTTACCATTACATATATACGAAGATAACATTGAAATACGGCGGTTGTAAGAGATACAATACCCACATAAACGGAATCGGGAATGTGCTGCGCTGCTACTGCTAGTTTTTACAGCTACCGACTGATTGAATTGCAGCCTGCCTGTTAGCTCCGCAGGCTGCAGTGCCCCGTGCCGTGCGGTGATCGTAAGTTTTGATTTGCTACTCGCTTTATTGTTGATTCGCGTATGATGTACTCATCAATTGATGAATTTTGCAAATTAACATTTAAAAGTACTGCGATGTTATTGAATAAATCTAGGCTTTTACAGTGTTTTGTAAGTAAGTGCATACTCTCATTGGCTGCTTACATTTTCCATTATAAAAAAAAATGCCATGCAATTTGAATGATAATGTGTGAATGAGATTAGATGTTGATGCATTATTGCTGCTGTTAGTATGGAATAAATTCAATATACATGTATTTATAAATATATTTCAACAACCTACTAACAAAACACAAAAACCAAGGTGCTGAACCCAATCAGGCGATCATGAATCTAAGTATATAAACACACCAATTCAATTGCAGTTTCAGCCATTATTGCGTTTGATTATAATTATTACATGTTATTCATTCTGTACATGAGTGCAATCACTATAAGGACTGAAAATTATTAAAATAGAAATTTTATAGTATTATAACATGTAAGGTAAAAAGGTGCATATACTTACAGTTTTCCTTTTCTTATTTTACAGAAACTGTAGATCCCCCTGAAGTAAATCACAGAGGACTTCGCTGGTCTCCATGAAGCATTCGGTGCCACATGTGAAAGTAACTTGATATTCATTGTTAGTAAATGATGTTATTTTGCCAATCCACCATGTTTCAATTCCATGCTCATCTTCCCATTTTTGTTGTAACTGTGATCCAATCAATACCTCCGGTCGCTCTAAAGCCTGAATGGCTACCTTATATTGTTCTTTGGGGGGGCAGCGTAGTTCCTCTCGCAAGATGCTTTGAAGTTCTTCAATGTCTTTTTTGGATAGTGCATATTTATTGTTTGTGCCGTTAAGTCTTTGTCTGAATTGAATTTGTGCACTAAGTGACTTTTTTTGTTGAGTTTTGGAGGTCTTTTTACTGTTATTGATTTGATGATCTGTTTCCATTATTCCATCTCGTAGCACAGTTTCAATTATATCCTCTAGTTTGTCTCTTTGTTTACTTTCCTTTTCAGTTAGCTGTTTTCTCCTTGTTTCATTTTTTTGTTTGATTTGGTTACACACAAGTTTACTTTGTTTTCTGTCATTCTCTCTCACTTGCTTTGCAGTTTTCCTTGCATTATTAATCATGTTTTCTTTTTCATCCGCAGACTTTGCCTGAAGCCATGATGACGTGTTATTGCTGGAAAACATGATTTTACTTTCCATTTTCGCGACACTTATGCTTGGGCATCTGTGAAGGATTGCATCTGCTTTTGCGAACTGACGCTCTCCTGACATGTTTGTTGCTGAACACGATGCTGCTGACTTTGTGAGGTCATCGCTGGATTCCCAGTATTTGCCACCTTCTAGCTGACTCTCAAGCTGTCTTGTGCAGACATCCAGCAATGCATTCATCATTTTTTGCAAGATCGTACAGATGTCATGATGTCTCTCTGGTTCCACGTCATCCAGAAATTTGAGATCTGAACATGGTTTGCCAAACACACAGCATGCATTGTCTTTATCAAGCATTGTCTGAGGGTCTCTTTCCCAGAGTTTGATTTGTTGAACTGCTTCTTGAAACAGTTTGTTTAAGGTCAATATGTTGGGGGCAGTATTTACAATATTGGACCATGGTGTCGTGATTCTCGATGAAATTATAGCTAAACTTAAAATGGAATTCTGAAAATGCGAAGAGTTGAGATATTGACGAACAACTGATTGATGGTCATTAGTGGGCTTACAAACTTTATGAAAATAATTAAGAATATGAGGGGTCAAATAAACCAACTGCCGTGATGATGCAAATAAAATGTTAAAACGATTTCCAACCCATCTCGGTAGCGTTGTGTAGTCACAGTGCATGTTATGTAGATATGAGTGGAGTTCAGTGGCACATCCGGTAGCCTCATTATGGAAAAGGTCACATGTTTTACGAAGTAGACAGTGTGATGAACTTTCACCTCTTTTTTTGTACAATCTCGGATATTGATCATTATCGGTTTCGATTAATACCTGCTCACACGCTTTTGCAAATGTATCCAGGGGATGTGCTCCACATCTGTAACTATTTATGTTGTTATGGGTCACTTCACTAAGTTTTTTGTCAATGGCTGCATTTACGCAAGCTCGGTCAGTCATTGTGTTTGAGATTTCTGTCATTATGGTTGGGTTTGTTTCTGATAAAGATTGGGTGATTGCTTCCACATATTCATCTGCACTCCCTCCTGCTTGCCTTTTCAGACCTATCAGAAAAGTATCGGTACTGGAAGCAAGTTCGCACTCCGATAGATGGCCAACTCTGGCTTTGGTTGTCCCATCATATTTCAACGTCGTATGTTGTTCCAAATTAAAATGTTCATTTATTTGGTTCCTGGATAAAACTTTCATTTCAGAAGCGAAACGACCTTGCGACGTTCGAGATGGCAGTTCTTGAATATCCACATTGCAAACTGTTTTTGCAACAACTCGTATTGCCTCGCTGACTTTATGCTCAGCTATTCCCAGATTCTGGTTGAAAATTTAATAAAGAAAAAGGGCCTCATTTTTTGCATCATACAGTACACTCTCGTTATAACAAACTAAGTTAGTACAACAATTGTGTTATACATGTATATCTTTTTTTTTTTTGATGGTGATTAAATGATAGCTATAAAGAAACTTTTCTGGCAACAAAAATTGTTTATATAACAAGATTTTGTCATATTAACAGTGTTCTTTATACCGAGAGTCTACTGTTTTAAGGGGGAGGGTGGGGTTCGGTCACTCGCCTGACATCAAGGTGGGTATGTGCACTACAGAATTAAGTTAAGGTGTGGAACAGCCAACAAGAAAGAAGACATGGGAGCATATTTTTTTTAGAGGGGGGGGGGACATATTTGCAACAAGCAGGAATTGGTGTCCTATTGAAGAGCTGACAGACAAAAGAAAGAGAGGCAACAACATTTTGATTGACAAGATCAAGAAGATCAAGGTATTGTCAAAACTGTTTTTAGGGCTGGGAATCAATATGGCAGCACATACCTACCATACAATAGAGTATATGTGACCCATCGCAACACAGGCCATATATAAGGTTGCAAAATTTTAATAAAGGAACAATGAAAAAATATGTGATTGTTGGTTTGTTCAACAATACCTGTTAGATACATGTATTCCTGAGATCTGATGTCAAATTTTAATGCCTAACAATTTTTAGTTTATTTTCATCCAGAGACCTTTTTGCAGCTGTAGTGTTTGCAACTTTATACACTTTATGTCCTTTGTTGTGACAGGTCACATTATATGGAGTGCCCCTACCACCCTCCCCTTTAATAAGCAATATGTATTGAACCTGCATTAAAGGTAGTAGCACTCATTTGAAAGCATAAACTTAAAATAATTACATTTTCATTTCTTTAGTACTGGGAGGCATGCATCTATAGCAGGCTCAAGCAAATTGCAAATTTATCACTGTAACAAAAAGAATATGTCATTGCTTTAAATTTGATTTAAAGTTATAATTATAATAATATAGTGTGTCATTTCAGAGTGCAATGAGCTCCTTCAAATTTAAGACAATAATGTGCAAATGACTGCTGCTACCTTTACATTCGAACTTCTATTAGCATTTGTGACAATTATGTACTACAGTGTACCTTGTATTTTGAATTAAGGTTTCATGTATGTCTGTTTGTGTACATAACATAATTAAAATAAAAGTCCAAATGCCATGTTTCAAAGGTAATACAATTGGCAAACATAAGTCAAAGTCACTGGGACCAAGCAAAAGGATAACTGGAAATTCATCTTAATGCACCTTTCCCAGATTGGGTTTGTTAACTGTTACTAACTTTTGATGTCTGTGATTGTTGACTATAGCAAGTCTTATGGGCAATAAATTGTAAACAACACGATTTCAATATGCTTGAAAAAAAAATAGATTTTTTTTTTCAGGTACAGTGTATCAAAATTGTCTGGTTCCTTTGACTCCAATATGCTTTGTTTCATGAACAGTTTTGACTTTAAATATAATTTGTGAAATAAAGAACACAATTTCTTGAATTTTAGTTCAGGACATACTTTGTGGGGAGTTTTGAGTTGAATGAGCATATAAAGCAGTATACTGTGCTGTGTGCATATGCAAAGAGGTGAACAGTAGTGGTATTAAATATGGAGAGGGCAAATTGTTCAATAAAATCAAAATGATGCTTATTAAAAAAAAAAATCCAGTTTTGTTTTATGAAAGTATTTCGACATTTACTGTGTAAAGTTTGTGAAATATGTGTTGTAATTTTTGGAAGTTAACACTACATTTACATGTATTAGGTTGGAAAAGCTGCACTAGTTGAACTAATAATGTTTAGGCACTGTGATTTTCAGTTTACCGGTAAATCAAAATGGAAAATCCGTTTTGTTGGTTATTTTTCACGTGAAAATTCATGGAATTCACTTTTGCAAAACAGAATTCATGTTTTTGTCGTGAACATTTTCGATGACTAAATGGAATTTCCATATTTAGATCGTTGAAACACAGTAACAGGACTTCAGGAACGGAAAAGACCATTTTTGGAAACGGAAAATCACTGTGTCTAAATGTACTGAATAGCCTATAATGAGAACTACAGCCCAAGTTTAGTTTGGGGATTTTTTGTTTTATTTGAAAGCTTTATTCCCAAAGGTCATATCACACCAATAACAACATTCTGAATATTGTTCGTTGTTTTTTTTGTAAATAAATGAAAAATTCGGGGGGGGGGGGGGGGGGGGGCCCCCGAGATTACGGGGTACCCCCAAGATTATTGAATATTTTACATTATAGCATCCGAAGGAATAATTGTTACGGTTATCCGAGTTATACCCTATCAAAAAGAGCAGAGTCTGCTCTTTCTGATGAGGTATAACTCGGATAAACTTACCACATTATTAACTCTTTGGATGCTATACTGTAAAATATAGTCGAAAATCTCGGGGGTTCCCCATAATTTCAGCCCCCCCCCCCCGGTACTATTTGTCATAAATTTTTTTTTTTTAACACGAAAGATATTCGTAATTTTGTGTTGGTGTGATAAGACCTTTGGGCATAAAGCTTTTAAATAAAAAAAATCCCCAAAACTAAACTTTGGCTTTAATCAATAAAAATTGAATGTGTTTAAAAAAATCCAACCTGTAGATAGTATGATGCCTCGCGAATTTGTGGGGTGTAAGATTGACCCATTTTTGTTGGGACATTGGGGGTACTCGCTCCTGTGTCAAGTTCATGCTGGAGGGTATCTATTGTGGTTTTCAGTTCATGAAGTTTTCTCTCGTCACGCACAACTTTCGTAGTCTGCTTTGGTTGGCTTAGTTCAGTTCGTTTTCGTTTCCTTTTCTCGTTGTTGAGTTGCTTTTTGAGTTTTTTTACTCTGTTTTTTTTACGCTTCAGGTTTCCTCGCTCAACACGGCAGTTAAGTTTCCAGTTATTCTTTGACTTTTGAAGACGTTTGATTTTTTCTTGTATTCGTCGCGTTCCTCCCTTTACATTTCCCATTAGGGATCGATAGAGATTTACAGATTTCTTATATTTTGCTAGTTCCTTCTCCAAACACTTGATTTTTCGGTTAAGTTTATGAACTACAGGAGGTTCTTCAGTTTGTGTCTTCCGTGACAGTTTAGATCGTACTTGCATGTCTTCTGCATGTAACTGCGTACACTTTGCTTTATCCACACTGGTTGTCCTTGATGATGGGAACATGAATGTTGTTTCCAGATATGCTAGAATATGCTTTTTATGGGCATCAGTTTTATTTGTTTTGCGAAGTTTTTTCAATTGTTGTGTACAACGTTTTATTGCAGCTTGTAGTGCTTTCTGGCTGAAATCTTTGTTCGCTTTTTGTTTCATGAGCACATAAAATGAAGTGAAGGAGACCGGCTCATCGCGTACCAACAGCGGATATAAATCTATGATGAGTCCATTTGTGATCTTTGATATGTGGAGATCTTGGAGATCCTGGAGGAGATGGTTCCACCTCAGTCCACCACAAAACTGGAGGTTGGCAAAAGTTTTGGCCATGATCTTATTAAGCCAATTTCAAATTCTGCAAATAAAACCATTTACAACATTACTTACCTGAAACAGATTCAAATTTGAAAACATACACTGTTTAAAAAAAAATGAAAGAAATGAATAAATGAAAGAAAAAAGAAAAAAGAAGTATATAGGTGTGAGGTAGACAGAAATAAACCAAAAATCAAAAAAAGAATAATGTATGTAAATAGAGAAATAATATAATGGTACAAAAGTTCGCGCAGCCCCAAATTCACACTGTCCAATGCTGTTAAGTATGAATGTACTTTGTATAATGTATAATGTACATGTATAATGTATTTTGTGTTGAAGAATAATGAGTATATTTGTATTATCAAGTTTTATATGTTATATCCATGTAAACAAAGTAAATTTCCATTTCTTTGGGCAATAAAACATAAAATCTGAAATCTGAATCTAAGTCTTTGGGCCTATCATTTGAAGTACATGGCAAGAAAATAATTGTACCAAAATGAATGACTGCACATGCTATAATTTTAACACTTCAACAACACAAGCATGACATAAATTTTCATGCGTGATGCATTTTATTGTGAAAAAAAAATGGGGATACATTTTGTTATCTAGTATATTTTAGCATCTCATTTAAGAAAAAAAAGATGAAAAAAGAAGAGCACATTCTTTGATTTCTTTCTTGATATTTTAAAGTTTGTAAAGACAAGTCATGTTTGACTGTCAGAGGAACCTGGGCATCCAGGTCTTCTGGAACTGGGCGAATAAATTCCAGATAGCAAACTCCATGTGACATCCTATATTTTGGAGTGTGGGCTGTGGCAGAAGGAAAACTCCTCTTGACTCGGGCAGCCGGCAATCACTTCTACTCCAGTCAAATTTCAGCTTAACTTCGGTCAAGTTTTCTGCGCAAAATAAGTACAGCTACAGCTGGCTTGTCTTGAGCTAATGTTTTCCTTGTAGTCTTGCAGCCTGCCTGGTGGAAACCCATGAAGAAATGAGAATGAAATAATATAAAATCAAAATCAAAGATAACCAAAATATTAAAACAAAAATCTGCAGAAAAAATAAATAAACATTGTTGAAATTATAAATTAATATTGAAATCAAAATTATAGAAAAAACATGAACGGTTATGTAAATAAGACATTTGTGTATGAACATAACACAATTCACAAATTCACATTTTTATATTACATGTACTATTTCAAACTTCTTAATTGACAACTCATTATCACCATGATCACTTTCATTGCAACAGAACAAGATGCACGGAGGGAGGGAAGGAGGGAACAGAAAGAAAAACTGCCTTTGCAAAACTGCTAACTATGCTAGCACTGACCAGTCCAATATATTCCGGGGGAAGGGGGGGGGGGAGGATATACAAGTGAAATACAGATAGAATTTGTGATAGATATTTATCATATGATGCATTGATGATGAGCCTAAAAAAGGCTTAAAATGAGAGTCCAGATCAATAATTGATAAAATCAGTGAAATGAAAGTGATATTGCAATTGACTGAGACGAAGGTTATGTGAATTGAAATGCAGAGTGAATTAAATTATCACTTGATAATCAAAATTTACATGTATGTTCATCAGCGCGCGCCCAAGGAAGATTTTATACATGTGGGACTAAGGGCCAGTGACTCCTGCCGCGTCCCGGTTACAATGGCAGATGCAACCCAACCCGCGCGAAACCTCGCCGCGGGAAGCGCATTTCTGCGGCTCAGACGGCTTGTGCATGGGTTTGCGGGAAGCAATATCGCCTTGCTTCGCTAACTTGATCTCTGACAAATTGTATGTTAAAATTAAGCTAAGAATTTCTTTTTTCGAATGATATTAGTTGCATCAACGTGCAGTTTTATTTATTTACGGTAATTTCACGGAAAATAGCACCAATGTGTGAAATTTGGTACATACCTGCCAAATTATAGGATTATTTCAATTTTCTGTCGTTCCGAAACAAACGGAAAGTCATTTGTGATCAACACTAGTATCTATGTGAGCCATTAGGTCGTTAAAATCGGCATGAATGGGTACGTATACATGATTAATGGTTAAGGGAAGAACACCCTGTAAGAAGCCGATGGAGTCAAATCTTGGCTGAACCATGTCGCAGTTTCGCCGTAGCCAAAACCGAACCACAGAAAAACGCCCTCTCGTGGTGCGTGGGCGTACCTAACACTGTATTACATCGTGGAAGCCCCATAAGAATGTCAAACATTGTTACATGACTAGGTGATTTTATGGTTTGGCGGAGGCCAATCAGAGAGCAGGATTTTCGTGACGTTTTGTGACGTTTTTTGACTTCCGTTGTTAACAAAACATTCTTGGAATGTTATTCAAACGCGCAGTAACACGGTCCCCTGAAACCCGGGGAAATCAAATTTTGCAAATCTGCCGCGAGAGGCTTTCAAATAGCATAAGGTTTGCATAGGTAAACCGGCTGAAATCTCCGTCCGCGTAAAAATTAACACGGACAATTACGAAGAATCGGGCAAAATTTAAAAAAGAAAATAGGAAACAAGGTCTATCCTGAAAAGGACTGGACCTCGAGAGTACTCACAGTTACGACGGTGTCGTCAGTCACGGGGAAAATGCCGTAGTTTCTTCTCGTTAGTGTCGGCGACGTAGGCTGTTTAACCAACGTGTAAACCACGGCCACGGAGCAGCCATAAGCGAGATGTTGATGATCCAGCGGGTCGTCGTAGTTAAATTAAGCCTGATTTGATGATTTTCGGCATCAAATTTACGACCGCAGTCATCCCGACATCACCTAGATTGTACGTACGATGCGGGTCGTACGGATTTTGTCGCCAAAACGTCCAAAAACCCAGTCCCAGCTATTTACGAGTCGGCACCTGGCTCACGCATCACAAACTTGTCCTTCACGAAAAATTGCCAAGTCAGGGATTGTTTACGCGCAGCGCACCGCGTTCACTCGCATAGCGCGTAGCTGCAATTACACAACAAGATTGGGAACGCGCTCGGCGCGCGGGCCTTCTTATTGAATACTGATCATGCGTTCGATATCCCACAATGCAATGCGCGCTATTGTCGATCACGATAGCTATCGAGCAAGCAATCGTTCCCTATCGTTTTGAAAATAGTCCCGTATTTTACTAGATTTTGCCTTTTTTGTCTTTTTGACGACGTTATCGCTGGATTTTGGGCTCCAATTTTAAAAACAACCTACAGATTTTTGTAGGTTACAAAACTACTTTTTGACGACGAACCCGAATTTAGGGGACTTGACTCTTTCCCACACTGCCTCCTTAACACCTCTCCGGAACCAGTTCTTTTCCCTGTCCAGTATCATCACGTTGTCCGTGGAAAATGTGTGATTAGATGCCTGTAGGTGTGTAAAAACAGCCGAATCGGGTATATTTTCCACCGGAGTGGGCCTTCGATGCTGATTCATGCGATTCATAGGACTATTGTTACATGACATATCTGACGGTCTTGTCACAAATTGCTCAAAACCTATGGACGCTGGTGTGTTACACAAACTAGCGTTAATCTGGTGTGACAAATTGCAAACCTCAGTCGTATAGGAGTCTGAAAACACTTTTCTCATCAGATCAAATCCCACATACTGAGCGACTTCCTGACAATATCACTCTGCCAAGAAGAAATAAAACTGAATCCATACCCAGTGCATGTGAAATCTCAGCTTGTAGATTGACATATTGAAAAGTTACGCGCATCTGCCTCGCCGGCAGCCGTGAATCCCGTTTTTAACACGCGGAAAATGAACATGCAAAAAACACAGCGTTTTGAGTTCCGGCCGTGATTGCTTTAATAGAGGGAAAGTTCTCACAAAAAATCTTCGGGACGGATTTTGAAAGTTTAAAGTTTTTGCTTAAGATGATACCAAATTCACATTATTCTAATAAGAAACGGGTAGTAATTTGACTTTAAAATTTACCACTTTTTCAGATTGTCAATGGGGATTTGTGTCATTTTCCCCCATCTTTCGGGGGTAGTTGACAACTTCGGGGATGTTCGTTATTCCGAAGGTTCGTTATTTCCGAATGGCTTCGAAACGTACCTTCGGAGTAATGGAACCTTATTTTCGCTTTTCGCGACTAACTGAACATCGAGGTATGCGCTCAATTTAACGTTTTCGGAATTACGAACCTTCGAATACCACAACCTTCGAAATAAGAACCTTCGGGAAAAGGAACTGTAACCACACACTCATGGCCCGTCAAATATTACTGGAGCGTTATATAAAAAATCTTTCGACGGTTTCTGAAACTAGACATTTTCAGCATTAAGTACATATTACCAATCTAATTTATTCGTCGAGGGGAAACGGTAGTAGTAAATTTAGCATGAAATCATGGCATAATTTTCTCATAAGTTCGGGTTATGACGTATTGCGACCACGCGGTGCATGCAGTCAGCGCGTGAATGCGACGCGCGCCATTGGTCAAATAGGCGCGTTGGCCCGAGACAACACGTGCAGCCGGCAATCAGTAAGCCTGAATTCTCACCCATAATTACGCCGAAATTGCCATCTAGTCAGAGTACATACCGATATGTTTGCTTAAAACTTGACCGGCAATATGTTTTATAATGCAATCAAAGGTCACTACTTGAAAGAGGATATATTTTCTTCATTTAGTGTCAAAATTGTGAGAGGTAAAAATAATTTTACATTGCTATAAACCCATTGAAAAGTTGTTAAGGAATTTGTTTTGTTTCGTTATTTTCGATGGATTATCTTCATCATTCTTTTCACCAAACAATTCGAAAGTGTGACATTGCGATTTGAAATTCGTTGAAATTTTTCTGGCAAAATGATCAATTGTTCGTTTATAAAGCCCAAGATAAACGAAAATTCATTGGATTGAATATGCGCTTACACGGCACGTATAGTGCATCATCACGCTGAGTGACTGACTGTCTCGGCTCGTGTAAGACCAAATGCGCGTTTCCAAGGTAAACTTTTCAATATGAGTGGAACTGCCTACTTAAGTTGAGTTTTTTATGGCAAGATACTATAGTTTTTGGAAATGTGCTCATCCGCAGCCGTACATAATTGCACATTAGAAGGAACAAACCAAAATTTTGCAAACGCTTGACGATTTTCCAGTGTTTTGCATTGGTTCATCCTACCTACATATTCCTATGCTATGTGTGCTGAAGTTGTATTGTAAGCCACATCTGCAAATCTCAGGTAAGTATTTTTTAATATGTATGGTCGTATGTTGGTTCCTTTAATTAAAAGGGAGATCATCTCTTTTGCATGCCTATAAATAAACATTGTGTAAATACAATGACATTTAGAAGAAAATGCCATCTGGGATCCTATAGCAAAATATAGGAGCTAGAAACTCGGTTTTAGTGGAATTATAATGACCGTTAGACTCTGATTTGATTTTTTTTCTCACGAGAAAAAATCCTAGCGTAGAACGAACACTAAAGAGCTATTGTTTTTCTTTCGCATTTTTTAAATTCTTGAAAATGACTGACCCCCAGATTTCACAGACATGCCCTTCATCACTAGCCTAAGGTCATGGGTTACCTTTCCTGGTCTGTGGGGATGTTCGCAAATGAGATCCACTGCCTTTATTGTATGAAATATAAATCATATTGCCATGTAAAATTATGATTATTAATTATAATTCTGGTCTTGTTACCTGTTCTGTTTGGAACAACAGTCCAACTTGTTAGAGAAATTACTCGAGTGTTCTTTTTTTCACGCGCACGATATATTTCAACGATTAGTCAATTAAAAAATAGCAACACGGAATATTTTGTTGCAGTAAAAATCAGCGATTCGAATCAACTCAAATTTTCAAGACAGTCCCTGAAAAATAATCTCAGTTATAGAGGACGCTATCGCACAGAGATCATTACGTAAGTCGTATCTGCACGTCTGATAGTGATTATAGCAGCCACGTCGATCACAGGCCTATCCAAAATCGGAGGGGTGGGGGGGGGGGTTATTGAATACTACTAAATAATTGCGACATATATCATGTAATATACTCGTTATATACTGTACTCGTTGGTGTAGATAAATATTTGAGAATTCACAGTCAAAATGTTGTATACTTCATTAAACACATAATCTACTGCTAACTGCAATTGCTGGCTGTGCCAGGAGATATTACTAAACATGTAAGTTTATTTCTTATTTTACCTTTAAAGGTAACAAATCTCATTTCCATCCCACCCAAAGTACAGTAACTCAATATGCTCTTATACTATTTATGAAGGACATATCTGTGAAAATCTTAGAAATCCAACTGATAAATTAATAAATACATACATAAATGATAAACACATAAACAAATACATACATTATGTATTTATTTATGTATGTATTTATTTATCTATTTATGTATGTATTTATTAAAGGTATTGGCTAACATTTACAACAGTTTAAAAAAATCTGAGCTACATGATTCCCCATGCTACCATTGTCTTTGATAAGGTCTAAGAATAAAGCCCTGAAAAAATTGTATTTCAAAATGTTTGTTTATTTAGTGCTTTAAAAAAGTGAAAATCGTAAGTTAATCGGATTCACCTGCCCATTTTCTCCCGTAGACTTATTGTGTGTACACCTACGCTATTTAAACACGCCCGGCTGTTTTTATTTGTTTATTCATGCATAACTTGCCCATTGGCTCAGGTAGCTTTCCCAAAATTTTTTTTTTATTCTAGCGGTGGTTTATTTGTCCACATGAACGATATCATGTAGTTCAGATTATCAAATTCGACAATTTTTTTAAATTGAGCTCCACAATGTTACTAGCCTAGCACTTTATAATGTATTAGTTGGGATTTCTAAGATTTTAGAACCATGCTATAGATAGCATAAAATCAAGAATTTAATGCAATAAACTATCATAGCTAAAAAAGGGTATGGGTGTGCGTTCGATGCTTATAATGTTTTTTTGCTGTTTTCTTTCAATTCCGTGGTTAGGAGAGACTCTCTCAGTCGTGGCGACATTATCCGTCCTGGCGAATCTCGTATATCATAACAATTTCAAACATCGCCGATAAGTGCGGTGAAGATCACCAATGGTCTGAAACCAAATGTGCTGCCCTTCAATGGGAGTTGCATTATATATCTTTTCTTTACTGACATTTTGTTTTGTGGTATATCGTTAACATTCGTAATTTTATTTGTATCGTGTTGGATACAGAATTTATTATTAATGAGAGCTGCAATTGAGTGTAATTGACTGGAGAGTTGCTCAGTACAGGTCTATTATAGTATTATATTTCTTCACTTTGTTTACATTTCACAAATAATAGAAACCTACGAAAGACTATTTCCAATACGTTTTTAAATTCTCTAACAACCTCGCCCAGACTCATCTCGTATAATCCATCGTAGTTGCGCTTCCGCCTCATGACACTGGAAGGTGTGGTTAGCGTTAAAGTGTTTTTTTTTTTTTCAAAATAATAGGAGGGTTGTCCGTAATACAGTGTTAATATAACCTTACTGATCAAGTGTTTGGCGGTATAATTACCATTGCTATCTCTCAACTTTGGCTTTGTGCTTGGCATACGAACATAAATAAATGAGTGACGAGCTGATATGGATAAGGTTTTCTGTAAATTTTCGTCTGAGTTTAGTATTATATTCCTTTATTTGATCGGCAAAGACATGCAGGCAAATGTTTTAAAATAGTAAAATAATGTAAATATCTATTGAAATATTTCACTAAAGCGTGAAGTGGTGCTTCCGTGTGATGGGCTGGATATTCGGTAATATGCTTCTCGTAAAAATTAACTTTTATAACAGATCTAGCCCTTAAAATGAAAAATGTTCAAATTTTACTAAAGTTTACGGATTGTATTCATTGTCGTCCAATTACGCGTGAGACCTCGGGTAGGTTATTTCTCAATTTTCTTTCTTTTTTTCCGTGTCTTTTTGTTTTGGTTATTTTTTTGTTTTGTAAAATATAAAGTACATTATCACAACTTTCTTTTTGTTATTTTTTAGGGTCCTTAAGATTCAAGGACTAGCCCTTTGAGGACCCTCCATTTCCATCAGCCGCTTATTCTCTCTATGATTTCTAATTTTATGTTTCATTTATTTCTATCATGTTTCTATACTTTATCACGGAACGTAGCACTGCCCATGTTATGTCTCGAGTGTCCATTGTTTAACTTAATTGTGATTGCTATTACGGTCAACATGGTGTGCATGTGATTTATTATTATGTTCATTTATGTGGGAATGTATAACTATATATTTGTGAACCTACGATGGAAATGAAAATAAATTCAGTATCCTAATCCTCAAATATTGAATTATACGGCACGCTTACTGATGATACAATAAACATAATTTTTCTAAACGTTGTGGCTAAAATTTACAATGGAAGAACTTGATCTACAATAATCCCACCTAAGTTGTGGCCTTCACACTCACTTAATAGCGCTGAAATAGGTATGTGGTTCCTTGGATGTGTTTTTTCAAAATTGGGAGTTTGCGTTATTTATCCTTTCTTACTGGTATTTTGTTTCGGGTATCACCTAACCCACCTAACGGGGCCTACAGACTACAAGCCTCCGGCATCAGTAGTTCCCCATTCACCTTCTTCCCATTATATCACTTGTGTTTTGTTTGCTCTTCTTTTGTTTTGTTAATTTTCGTACTGCAATACTACATCACCCAATTTTTATTGTCAAAATACTACTTTATTATTTGTTAGCTCCGATCGGCTGCAGTACATTTATTTATATTCGCCATATATAATTCTGTGTTACTCCTGAATACAATGTGATGTATTATTGTTAATTCACTGTGATTTTCATTTAATTTCTCGTGTTGATGTACTCTCAATCTGATAATAGTACCTGTATATACATATATACCTATGTTATGTTTTGTTCTGTTGCGAATGAAATAAATTGAAATGAAATTGAAATGAAATGTTTATGGTTATTACCATTGTATCATTATTGGTATTGTCGTGGATACAAGAACTGAATAAATAACAGTGGAATTGAATAACGTTGTCTTATGGTGCTAGATTCTATTGAGTATTTTTATAAAGTGGGTCACGTTATGCGATCTATCAAATATTGGTTGAGACCTACGTCCTGTGCGACCAGTCTTTTATATTTACTAAGTGGCAAAAAGTTTTGCTAATGACCTAGGATAATGAACTGGTGATAATGACCGTACTAACGACCGCTGTGGCTTTCCATTATGTATCGTCCGCGCGCACTCGGCGGTCATTAGTAACTGCGCGAATTACGAACTAGCGGCAGCGCAGGATCATGCGCGTGTACGTGTACGTGTATGCGCGTGCGTGCGCGCATGATCATCAGCGTGATTCCGACGAGTGTAAAACATCACTCGAAATATTGGCCAGTGCCAACGCGAAAATGCTAACTTTTCAAATGCTGTAAAATGAAGAAATACAGGAATTGTTGAGCGGAACTGATACATTCACCACTTATTAAGGCATACTTCGGGTTCTGAAAATTAGAAGCATAAATAAATCGACTTCCCAGCACAGATTGCCTTGGACAAGGTTCAGTTCAGGTGCCGTACCGTACCGGTTAGGTGAGTTCTAACGTTACGCTGCCCGCGGCGTCGCGACTACTGACTGTGAGTAACACTAACAGAATTAAACGTTAAGATTTTGCCCTTGAAGTGGCCCCTTCAAATAATCGAGTAATTCCGGTTTATAGGAATTGATTGTTGGCAAATGCCAATGGTTAACGTTACAGTTGCACGTCATTTAGAATATCATGAATGCCAGTAAAGGTTAGACCTAACGAGTAACGTTACGCGTCTAAATGGGTAGGTCAAGGCTTGTCTCTGGTCTAACGTTAGAGTCTAACCGTACCGTTTCATCTTGTTTTCCATTGTTATCAAATGACAAGGACGTACGAGACCATTTAATAAAACAAATAATGCACATCATTCTTTCGGGCATTAGTTAAAATGATCTACACTCGGTAATGGCGAAACAGTCCAAAACACACTCGGCTATCGCCTCGTGTGTTTCAGACTGTTCCACAGTTTACCTCGTGCAGATAATTTTAACTAATGCCCTCAGTGATATGCATTATTTGTATAGTATTCCATAATTTAAGTACACTGACATTTACCAGAATTAGGCAATTAATACGAAAAATATCATTCGCACCCAATAAAACACCTGTTACTTACTTCTTTGTGATTCTCTACGATTACTTCATGTGTGCAGGCCAAAGCACGTTTTATCCCCATATATCACCTACAATGGTGTTTAGATCTCAGTATAAGCTGTGAAAACGCGTTGAAAATGTGCACCACATGAATAAGTCTCATATTGATGAGGAAACTACTATCTTCAGTCAACAGTCGACTACTTTGACTAAGACTAGTGTCTCGATGTAATAAGACAGAGTGGGTGTAAAATGTCACAGAGTGAGTGTACTCTGTAGGTAGAAAAAGGGCACATGGTCTGGAACTGAGACTACATCAGCCCCAAAACTAACGGCATTGTGTTCAGGAACACAATCTGCCGGCGGATCGTGTCACAGAAAACGAAATTTGCCAGTTACAAACTACGCCGCCACATGGAAACAAAATCCGTCTCGTAACATTCCCGCCAGAACGATATCCACGAATGTACCGGCAGATTTTGTACCAGATACAAAATCCACCACTAGAACCAAATCTTCTGCTACGCCGGCAGATATTGTCGTGGGACCCCCTACGTATTCTGAGTCAATTATTGCCTTCATTTGTCATGCAAATGATTAAATTCTTACAGCATCCTACTTTTACACCTTGTGATTTTTTTGTGTATTGTATTTATCTTATTTGATCATTTTATGATATTAAAGGGCTATATTTACCAATCCCAGCGATAGTGTTTTTCATTGTTCCGCCTCATATTTTAAGTTTGTAATTATCATGCAGATTTTTAAGTTAATTTTTTTTTATGTGGAAATAGATAAAATTGAAACTACAAACGAGCATACACGCTTTCTTTATGCTGACGAGTTTTGCTGCTTAAATGCAAATGTAAATATGTTTAAGATACCAAACACAGAAGTTAGAATAAATTAGTCACGATTATATTCAGATAAGAGGACCTTTAACATGATTTTTTTAAAGGAATACAAAGATGTGCATAGTTTCAGGTTTTTAGGGAGTGAATTCCAGATGTCCGGCCCATGATGTCTGACTGATTTTCGTGCCGAACATGCAATTTCCTAGGATTTTCTAAATGATAATTAGTTGAATGGCGAGTTGGATATGAGTGGATATTTAAATTGCGTGAAACGGAATAATGAAGAGTGTTGAGCAAAGGTGTATAAATTTTATACATAAATATTGCTGTTTGTAACGTGTTTATATCAATAATCTTTAATGTCGGGAAACGGTAAAACAAAGGTTCAGAATTAGCTAAAAAAAACTATGTTAGATATTATACGAAGAGCTCGTTTTTGAAAAAGCAATAAAGAATTTATTTAGAAAAAATTCCCCATACTACATTACAGTATGTCATATAAGGTAATATTAGGCCATTGTATAGAGTAAGTAAGCATTTTTCCGTGAGAAGATTTTTGAGTTTATATAGTATCTCAATATTTCTGGAGAAAGATATGTGAATGTTTCGGATATGTTCTTTCCAATGTAGATAAGCATCAATGGTTTACACCTAATAATTTTGTGACTTGTTTTTTTTGAACGAGGGAAAAGCCATCTATTCCTATATTGCAATTAACATCATGTGGATTTGTCATAAAATACATATGGTTTTATCTACATTTATTCATTTAATGATAATATATTACATTTAAACCACGATGAAATTTTCGACAATTCTACAGGCAATGTGGTGATAATGGTTTCATTTTTTGTATAGGAATAAAATATATTCCTATCATCAGCAAAGAGGATATAACTTAGTTTTTGTGAAGAATTGATAATGTCGTTAACGTAAATGAGAAATATCTGGCGTTCGATAGTGGTCGAAGGCCTGAGTTTTTAAGTGAGAGAGTAAATAATCTTATCACATAGTTGTATAATAGCATGATCAATTGAATGGCCCTTTCTTAATCCAAACTGATTTGGTATTAAGAGTTTGTCATTTAAAAAGAAATATAACCGTTTATAATCATATTTTTTCAAGTATTTTGGATATGCTTGGTATAAAGAAATATGGCAGTAATTTTTTATATCTCACGGATCATCCTTTTGGTTCATCAGTATATGGTTCTTTTGCAGGAGAACAGGGAATTCTCTGAACTCTTCATCCCAAATATAATTCAGACAACCCCGACCTTTCTGATTTTTGGAGGCCACCATCACCATCGAGCATCATTCTCAAGATGGTGGGCTCTGCATTTCTCTATCTTGTAAATAATTGTTGAAATATTGTGTTTTTGTCGATGTACATGTATACATAATTTCGAGTTGTACCCATGCGTTGAATATATTTTTTATGCTGATTTGTGAAATGCAAATAAATCATCAATATCTATATCAATGTAAATATCAATATCAAAATATCGCTTACCTGTTTGTGTTTCCACGCCATCTAGCAGTTAACCATATCAATAACCTGTTTAGTAAACAATCCTTTGAAATCGTTGCTGGTGCAGAAATAATAACCTTTGCCCTTTTCCACATTTATTTTATTCCATATTTTGGTGTACTACAGGGATTTGTATATCCACTGTTAGAAAGTGCACTGTTTGGTCTGCGGTGGATCAACACTTTCATGGCAATGGCTACCAAAACCAAATGGGGTTTCGTGATTGTTCTCAGTCGCTTTTTGGCTTTGTTCTTTGAGTCGGGAATCGCTAAATCATTTGGACTCCTTATCAATGAGATGGTACAAATATATAACACGAACTATACCACGATTGCTCTCATATGCAGTTTGCCATCAACACTTCAGTATCTTGTTGGTAAGTGCTATAATTACCTGTCCTTGGTTGAATTATACTAGCTGGACCTTCATTTCAAAAGGCGATAAGTCTACCTAGCTGGTCTGGAGAAGAATCATTTCATCCCTTGTTATAGAGAAAACTATAATATAAAAGTGAAAAAGTAAAGTTCGGGCTTATCTCTTGTCACACGACTTCACTCATTTCTGGGCCTAATCAGTCTTGTTTGTAATATTTCAAAGATAATGTCAATTTATCTCGTTTTGAGGTATTTTGTGGTTATATTGGTGAAAACTAAAGACAGACAGTAAAGCTCATCATAATGCTCTAAGCTGATCAGGGAATCACCAAGCCACCACTGTACGTATTTACCTTGGCTAACGTAAAGACGTGTAATATAGCTCCATATATTTCTTGTTTTGATACAAATGATAAAACTTGACACATATTTCTCCCACAATGTAAAGCAAGCTGACTTGGCAGTTATTAGTTATTTCTATGTAAAATTATAACTTCACCTATAAGTAGCAGAAAATCTGAATGTATCCGTTTACATTATAAATACACAAAATGTATGAGCAATACACAGGCAACTTAATTACAGATGTAAATGAACAAGAAACAATTATGTTTGCATACATGGACACATAACACAATACACAGACATAAGCGACGATAGATATTCATAACAGAAATGAATAATAGTTGACCAGGCTAAAATATAGTGAAAATGACACAATCGGAGGTATGATAGCTTCGTAATATTTGTATAAATATGACCTAAATTTGAAAAAAAAACACAGGTCATACTAAATCTCAAGCGTATTTCTGCTGTTGCATTCCTTCAAAACCCTGGCATCTGAATCCCACACTCCGTAAAACATAGACATGGCTAATATCAATATGTAATATTAACAAAGAAATGTATCTTATTAAGAAGAAACAGAATCTTTTAGCACATGCGATAATAAAAAAAGGACTGTTCATTATCGATACGACTGTCATACGATAATGCATTTTTTGGGGCCTGAGATCTTGTTCCATCAATGAACATTTCGTTTTTACTATTAGTCTTATTTCAACACCAAATGCTATCATTGTTGTAAAATAAACAAAATCTTTGGCTTGAATTGCGTCGATATTGTGCCTTTCGGCAGATACGACCTTATATAATTCCTTCCTACATCATTTCTTACGTTTCAGACATCAACGTATAATCACAAGAAAAAAATATTTTATTATGAACACACGTTGCCCAATCGCGTACATATCATTGTTGTTTCCTGTAGAAAGAACGTAGTCGCGCATGCCTTTTCACCGTGGTCGTAAGACAACATGTTATTTTTCCGTTAACTGTAATTTCAATTTCAATTTCAATTTATTTCACTATTAAAAACCACAAAAATATATTACATCATTATCATTGATAAACATAACTGAATAAAGGAAATAGTGATGAATCATATAAAGCATATTTATGCTCGGTAAAAATGATCTCCAGGACACAACATAAACTTAAACGTGTAATAATAATAATAACAATATATTAACATAAATAAACATACGATACTACGGATAGGACAGAGAGAAAAAGAAAGAGGGGAGAAAAGAAGAGGAGAAATTACATAACATATTTACAAAATATTAAGAGAACATTCCATTATTCAACAAATACTGTTTATACAAGCGTGTGAATTGTTTGACTGTATTACATTTCTTTAATGACATAGATAAATTGTTCCAAATTAAAGGGCCATGGTAAAAAAAACCAGATTTACTTTTAGTGGTCCGGTGTAGGGGGAGATGAAAATTACTTGAATTTCTGGTATTATGAAAATGAATATTTGAATTTCTTTGGAAATAATCATTAAATGTTTCAGGTAGTAGTCCTTTAGTAAGTTCCATTGTCTCTGATACATCCAAACTTTTCAGCTCCCGGTATAAGTATTTTGACGAACAGATTCAACCACCGTACTCTGGCTGTGATTGGAGGATTGTTAACTGGATTACCTTTAGTATCAAGTCAGTTCACAACCAGCCCCGTGGTTCTCGGTATATTATATACAATAATAGGTGAGACTTTGAACTCTCTTGTTTTATTATGTATCATGTCATCCCTTAGGCGATTGCCCTCATTTATTTTTAACATTCATGCCAAAAACATTCGAGAAGGTTACCCGATTACCTTGCCGAGCCAAGGATTTACATAACAAGACAGGATAGGAACCGCGCACAATTTGTATTGTAATTGATCAGTGCGTGGCGGCTGTCGTGTGTTCGCTTGCACACGACACCTAAACCAAGCAAACAAGGTAGCCACATTACGGAACGATACTTTTGATACTTTATCGAAAATTGCATTTCGGGCTGATTTTCTGCTTTCATTAACAGAAAACTGGTTGTAGCTACGACTAAGAAGATAAGCTAAATGAAAAAATAGATATCAAAACTTCGTTTTCTATAACTTCATTTTATTTGCAAATTTATGGATAACTGTCAATGTAAACCTGAAATGATACCAAAAAATTATGTTTTCATAAAAGTCTGAAGATTTATGGAAACAAGAATGTAATTTATGTTGCAATCTTCATGAAAGTGATTGAAGATAGAGGTTTCATTCCTTTATAATTGGTTATACATGTAATGATATTTGTTACCAATTTGAATTCATTAAATTTGATATTGATATT